>CM077168.1:52249487-52366987 GCA_039654105.1 Coreius guichenoti
TTATGCAATTAAGCCTCATACAGGGAGAAACACAGGAAGATAAGAGTAGAAGAAGAGGGAGTGAGTTTCTCCTCTTAAAGAACTTTTTTTCTTTTTTTTCACGAGGCTATTTTTGAGAGTTCAGGAAGATTATAATTACGAATCAAGGAAGTCGTGCATTTTTATCAGCTCATAAAAAGGCAATTTCAAGTTTCGAAGCCTTCTGAATGCTCCTCAGAGGAGATTTTTATTGCTCAGCGGTTGCTCTTTCAGGTTGAGACATTGTTGAGATCTCTAGAGCAAATGCATGTGAGATTCTTCTCTGGAGAAACAACAGAGATATCATTAAAAGAGATCGGATTTGTGATTTTTGGTAAATTTGCTAGTAAATTTCACAAATAAACTACAAAAAATAATTATACTTCAAGTTCATTTTATGATATATGCTTAAGTAAAGTTCAAGTATACTTTTAAGAGGACTTTATGTAGTAAGTTTACTAATATCAATGTACTAGTATACTTGTAAGTGTACTATTTCAATGCTGCTTGAGACTAAATTGGCCCACTTTTTAGTGTATAAAAGTATACTTTTAAGTGTAACAGTAGTAAACTTTGAGTACACAACTAAGTTTTTCGTTTGTATTGCAACTATACTACAAGTGAACTTACAGATATACTGATAGTTTACTAGTCAAATAGCACATTTTTTAAGTTTATGAAAGTACACTTTCTCTCAGTAAACTACTACACTGTAAAATCCAACAGTGATTCTAACTAACACTTTTGAGTTAACTTTACTTAATCTCTTAACTTAATTGTAAAAATCTAGTAATCTGTACTATTCACATACTATGCTTTGTTTACTCAGAAAACCCAAGTTAAGATTAATTGATTGGTTTGAGTGCCATTTTGTCAAGCAAAAAAAAACAACTCACCATTATGGTGATCAGTGTTCCCTTTGGTTGGGCACTTGGAACATTCATATTATTGTAATTGTCTTCCTATTGATGCAGTGATGCAACAAGAAATCACAGTTATTTGGTTTCAAAGGAAGAGAAGTAATAATAGGTTGCTTTTAAAAGGTGACCTAGCTTCTGACTGAATAATTAACTATAGTTAATGATTTTGTCAGAAATTAAGTCACCTTTTAAAAGCAACCTATGTAATTCTTCCCTTCATGTCGTATAATGATCGTTTACATTTGTATTGCTAATGCTTATGTCATAAACACCTTATGAAACTTTTAATTGGGTTGATATAATCCATCTGTATTTGTAACAATATCTTGCAGTTGATCATGCTTAAGTCACACACAGACTACAACATTCAGCATGCAAAACACAACAATGGTAACAACAATGACAGCTAAACTAAGCTAAACTAAGTCAAGAGTAAATCTAAAGTAAATTATCAAGTACTCTCTACTGGTCTTTTTTAGTTACTAGAACTATTGTGTAAGTGAACTATACTAACTAAGCATTTGTTAGCACAACATACTATTTCTATTTCACTTGTTTTTTTTAAGGCAATCAGTTTGCATGCTTTTTTTTTAACTAAGTCTAACTAATTAGATTTTACAGTGTAGTTTAGTAGTTTTATACTGCAAGTATACTTGTAAGTTTTCTTTTAGTGAACATAACATCATACTTATAGTTTACTATTTACACCGATCAGGCATAACATTATGACCTAATATTGTGTTGGTCCCCCTTTTGCTGCCAAAATAGCCCTGACCCATCGAGGCATGGACTCCACTAGACCCCTGAAGGTGTGCTGTGGTATCTGGCACCAAGATGTTAGCAGCAGATCCTTTAAGTCCTGTAAGTTGCGAGGTGGGGCCTCCATGGATCGGACTTGTTTGTTCCGCACATCCCACAGATGCTCGATTGGATTGAGATCTGGGGAATTTGGAGGCCAAGTCAACACCTCAAACTCGTTGTTGTGCTCCTCAAACCATTCCTAAACCATTTTTGCTTTGTGGCAGGGCGCATTATCCTGCTGAAAGAGGCCACAGCCACCAGGGAATACCGTTTCCATGAAAGGGTGTACATGGTCTGCAACAATGCTTAGGTAGGTGGTACATGTACCCAAGGACCCAAGGTTTCCCAGCAGAACATTGCCCAAAGCATCACACTGCCTCCGTCGTCTTGCCTTCTTCCCATAGTGCATCCTGGTGCCATGTGTTCCCCAGGTAAGCGACACACACGCACCCGGCCATCCACATGATGTAAAAGAAAACGTGATTCATCAGACCAGGCCACCTTCTTCCATTGCTCCGTGGTCCAGTTCTGATGCTCACGTGCTCATTGTTGCCGCTTTCGGCGGTGGACAGGGGTCAGCATGGGCACTCTGACTGGTCTGCGGCTATGCAGCCCCATACGCAACAAACTGCGATGCACTGTGTATTCTGACAACTTTCTATCAGAACCAGCATTAACTTCTTGAGCAATATGAGCTACAGTAGCTCGTCTGTTTGATCGGACCACACGGGCCAGCCTTCGCTCCCCACGTGCATCAATGAGCCTTGGCCGCCCATGACCCTGTCGCCAGTTCACCACTGTTCCTTCCTTGGACCACTTTTGATAGATACTGACCACTGCAGACCGGGAACACCCCGCAAGAGCTGCAGTTTTGGAGATGCTCTGACCCAGTCGTCTAGCCATCACAATTTGGCCCTTGTCAAACTCGCTCAAATCCTTACGCTTGCATATTTTTTCTAACACATCAACTTTGAGGACAAAATGTTCACTTGCTGCCTAATATATCCCACCCACTAACAGGTGCTGTGATGAAGAGATAATCAGTTATTCACTCCACCTATAATGTTATGCCTGATCGGTGAATATTAAATGTAATTTATTCCTGTGATCAAAGCTGAATTTTCAGCATCATTACTCCAGTCTTCAGTGTCACATGATCCTTCAGAAATCATTCTCATATGATGATTTGCTGCTCAAGAAACATTTCTGATTATTATTAATGGTGAAAACAGTTGTGCTGCTTCATATTTGTGTGGGAACTGTTACTTTGTTTTAGAATTCTTTGATGAATAGAATGTTAAAAAAAACTGTAACTCTTTTTTGTAACATTATAAATGTCTTTACTGTCACTTTTAACACATTCAAAGTGAACATCAATTTATTTATGTTCTGCTGAAGAATAAAAATGCATACAGGTTTTGAACAATATGAGAATGAGTAAATAACAGAATATTCATTTTTGAGTGCTCTGTCCCTTTAAGGAAGTTTGACTGTAAATGAGATTTGAGAGTTACAGCAGAGGGGAGGATTCTGAGAAGAGCTCAGATTGATTTTTTGCAATCCAATTACATTTAATACATTCTTAAAATGAAGCATCCAAATACAAAAACATAAAACTAGCGCACCGTGGAGCAGGTGGTCACTGCGTAAATGAAGAAGTGAACTTCAGTGACACGAGGACAGTCTGTCAGACAACTGCTGCACTTCTGCAAGACAGCTCTCAACATTTCCAGTAACAAGCACAAAGATGGAGAGAAGGAGAGGATGAGGACTTAGAGAGAGACATAGAGATGGCTTCATGAAGCCGAAGTGTGGGAGACTAAACACGAGTCGCAGCAAAAGCTTGCTGAGAAACATCTCCAGGGACAGAAACGAGAGAATAGAGGAAGTGAGGAAAGACAGGAAGCCCTGCAGAGGAGGAGAGCGCTGCATCTTCAGCTGTAAAATGAGCAGCAGCAGCTGTCAGAATAATGGAGCTCAGACTGAGAAAGTTTCAGGATGAGATCCGGTTGGTTATGATGGTGGCAGGGAAGATTGTGAGAAGGAAATGTGGCAATGTTGGACATGTAGAGCATAAATGTCACACTGAACCACTCCACAACATGATCTTTTACCAAAATTATACCACTGAGAAATCAATGTTAAGTGGTCTCTTAATTTTTTCCAGAGCTGTATATATATATATATATATATATATATATATATATATATATATATATATATATATATATAGTTATATATATAGTTTTAGTACTATATACATCTATAATATGTTTATAATATACAAAAATATATGATTTTATATATTTCCTAGTTTTAGCATTATATAAATCTATAATATTTAGACTTATATAAGCTAAAAAGCTCAAATATATAGACTTGTATGTAATATAAAATAAATAATTAAATGTATATATATATATACACATATATATAAAATGGGAATATATATATATATAAAATTTTGTGTCTATTTATTTTATATTATATATTATAGACTTAAAGCAATGCTATTGAGTAGAATCAACTATCAATTATTTCTTAATTTTAGCGTATATATATATATATATATATATATATATATATATATATATATATATATATATATAATTTTAGCATTAATATAAGTATATATTTTATATTTTTATCTTATTTTATTATATATTATAGACTAATTTATGACTTAAATATATTAAGGAAATAGTTAATTTATTGTTAATTTACAATTAATTGAATCAAAATTCAGTTATGTTTTACTTTACTCAGCTGGAAAAAAAAAATGTATTTGAAATGTTCATTAAATTAATTTCATTAGCTTGGTTAAATTTAACACAATTTAAAGGGTTAGTTCACCCAAAAAAAGAAAACTGATGTCATTTACTCACCCATGTCATTCCAAACCTGTTTGACTTTATTTCTTCTGTGAAACATTAAAGAAATGTTATGAAATATTTTGAAAAATGTTCCAGATGGTTTTTTTGCATCTCATCTCAACTGAACTCAGTTTAGTTTAAATTAAACTCAAACTCATCTCAATTCGACTCAGTTAAAGAGTACTATTAACCGTTAAAATCTCTCAATGATCGCGTGTCATTTGACTGAAATGTGTCTGAATGGGATTTTCATTATTAGCGCAGTGGTGCTGTCATACTCTATTTAAGCCGCTGATGAATGATGACACACCGCAGCCATGGCGGATTGTGCTTGTGTCTAAAACAGGCCTAAAGTGACGGATAAGATGAGGTGGGATGTGTGAAATCAGGGGTCCTAATGCCAGCTGCCCACTGAGGAGCCGGAAGATAAAGCTGGCCTTCATTAAAACAGGATGACGGAAGTTTTCAGTCAGACACACGCAAACAAACATGACACAGAGATGAAGGACTATGAAAATGATTATTGGAGGACTGAGTCATTTGATTATCACATGTTTCCTCCAGAGCTTCAGAAGAAATCTCAACCATATCAAGACCAATCAAGAGATCTCAATATGAACTTAAACTCTCAAAAACTACAACCTCTGAGCAATAACATTTCACTCTGGAGTTCCTTAAAGTTTTAGTAATGTTAATAAATTTTTTTTCGTAATGTTAATAATAATACAAATAAATATACAGCAAAACCTTTTAAGTTGTTAATTATAGTTACTTAACTATGGTGAAAAAATATAATATAATATATATATATATATATATAGGTACTAAAAGGCATGAAACATCTTGTAATTTACAAGATGCAATATTTATTGTATTTTTATATTTTACATATAATAAAAATAAACATGTAATAAACTATATAAAATATATGACATATAATAAATATACAAAGATATAAAAATATTTTTAGTATTTTTATTTATATTTAAATGTATATTAAACAATATAACATGTACTTTCACAATATTTTATTTACGAAATTTCATGGTATCTCATTAAATATAAATGTATATATATATATATATATATATAGAGAGAGAGAGAGAGAGAGAGATAGATAGATAGATAGATAGATAGATAGATAGATAGATAATAAACATTATATAAAAATATAAACATATATAATAATAATAATGTAATAACATAATGGGGTCACAATTTAGTTTAGATCCAACTCTCACTATTAACTATTTACTCCTAATTACTGCTTATTACTAGTTAGTAAGGTAGTTGTTAAGTTTAGGTATTGGGTAGGATTAATGATATATGGTCATGCAAAATAAGGCATTAATATGTGCTTTATAAGTACTAATAAACAGCCAATATCCTAGTAATATGCATGATAATAAGCAACTAGTTCATAGTGAAAATTGAACCCTAAACTAAAGTGTTACCTAATAATGTTTTTATGCTGTTTTTATAAGTAAAACAAGTAAGAGTCACCTTAGTAGTTTACAGTGGAAAAAACAACTAAAAATCTTTCCATGCGACTTAAAGGGGACACATTATGCCCCTTTTCAAGATGTAATATAAATCTCTGGTGTCCTTGCTTTGTGCACTGGTGCGCAGTCATGTTGGAACAGGAAGGGGCCGTCCCCAAACTGTTCCCACAAAGTTGGGAGCATGAAATTGTCCAAAATGTCTTGGTATGCTGAAGCATTAAGAGTTCCTTTCACTGGAACTAAGGGGCCAAGCCCAACCCCTGAAAAACAACCCCACACCATAATCCCCCCTCCACCAAACTTTACACTTGGCACAATGCAGTCAGGCAAGTACCGTTCTCCTGGCAACCGCCAAACCCAGACTCATCCATCGGATTGCCATACAGAGAAGCGTGATTGGTCACTCCAGAGAACACGTCTCCACTGCTCTAGAGTCCAGTGGCGGCGTGCTTTACACCACTGCATCCGACGCTTTGCATTGCACTTGGTGATGTAAGGCTTGGATGAGCTGCTCGGCCATGGAAACCCATTCCATGAAGCTCTCTACGCACTGTTCTTGAGCTAATCTGAAGGCCACACGAAGTTTGGAGGTCTGTAGCTATTGACTCTGCAGAAAGTTGCCGACTTCTGTGCACTGTGCACCTCAGCATGCGCTGACCCCGCTCTGTGATTTTACGTGGCCTACCACTTCGTGACTGAGTTGCTGTTGTTCTCAATTGCTTCTACTTTGTTATAATACCACTAACAGTTGACCGTGGAATATTTAGTAGTGAGGAAATTTCACGAATGGACTTATTGCACAGGTGGCAACCTATCACGGTACCACGCTTGAATTCACTGAGCTCCTGAGAGAGACCCATTCTTTCACAAATGTTTGTAGAAGTGTCTGCACGCCTAGTGCTTGATTTTATACACCTGTGGCCATGGAAGTGATTGGAACACCTGAACTCAATGATTTGGAGGGGTGTCCCAATACTTTTGGCAATATAGTGTAGCTTGTCAAATTTGCCCCTATTTGGGTGTGAGCAAAAACACGCCGTTTTTGTGTGTCCCTTTAAATGCAAATGAGCTGCTGCTCCCCACCCCCCTTCCAGAAGAGGACGGATCCTTTACACGAGCTTCGGATACTCCGTCAACAACAAAACAGGCGAATCTCACTCAGCCAAAATGTCAGAAATAACCCATTGTGGAGTGCAGCCTTACACGTTTGAACCGGAGTCGGACACAGATGGAGAGACTCAGGAAGAGGTTGCAACTTTTAGACTGCAACTGGACGGAATGGTTAGTGGATAGGCTACATTTATGTAACGTTAGTTGTTGTGGAGTTACATTGATTCAACTCATCGACTAGCATGTACCGTCATGTTAATCTATAAATTGTTGTATGGGTGTTTGTGTGGGAGCGTAAAAAATTCTGTCACTATACAATGCATAATAAATGTGCGTTTTTGAATTACACAGACGGTGAGGAACGACATAGCTCTAGTCTCTGTGAATACAGCCGGAGACTATGGTAACTTTAGCCATATTAGCCGTGCAGCATTCTAGAAAGCTCATTCAGAAAGGAAATTTGCAAACATTCACAAAATATGAAGTGCCATCCTGTTCTGGATATGACGTTATAAAGCGTATATTGACCCATTCTTCAGAAACAACTTTTTTTGCAAATCCAGCGTTGTACTGACCCTCGTTGGTGAAGTAGTCATGCGTAAAATGATTTGCGCAAATATATAACATTTTACCGACGTTCTTCGGCACATTTCCTTCACAAATGAAATTCATCCACGGTGTCCTCAGTGGCTCGGATGCCGGGAGTCTATGGAGACTCGTATGTTCGGTGGTACATCCAACAACAGAACATTTGTAATGTTTTTGGTGCAGACATTGTAAATGGCGTCTCTGTGCTTCTTACTCAGGGGTGTGTCTATGCTAAAAGGGCAGATCATCAACAGTCATGGGCGGGGTTTCCCTACTTACGTCGGAGTAGGGACAAATCGGGAACAGCATGTTATGAGAGATTGATAATGATTGATGGGGATTATAAAAAAAGTATTGTGTGGATTTTTACCATTATAGGCTGGAACACCTTATAAAAGTGAATTTTGCATAATATAATATTAAAACTATTTAAATAAATGACATCTCATATTTTCACAGTGTACAATACTATAGAGTTTTTATCTGTCTTTCTCTCCACAATCAAAACTGAAATAATGCATCACTACAATTAAGTCGAGGAGCCCACAGTAATGGAAAGTTCTGCCCTGTGAGCGAGGGAATGACTAATATAACTGTCTGGTGAAGAGCTCTCCACATGCAGAAACACAGCTGGATAAGGGCAGTTTGATATATCGTCGAGCTGCTGACTGTGTGCTGATTCTGCACCGCTGAATCACGCCTTAACACACGACTCACATCGAGGGGAAGTTTCTGAAGCCATACGACAGCTATGTGCGTTCTATGTAGGTCTGTAACAAATTTGCATAATCCCAGCCTATGGTTTTCATTGGCTGCCCCGCCCTCAAACACTGTAGTTGCAGCTGAGACTGGGAGAGTTTGGTTCGTGTTGTTAACATGTCGAGAAGGCGCTGTTTTAAGAGCCCTGAAAGCAAATCCACTTTGATCCACTTCCAAAGGATGAGATTGATACGGTAAAACGACGCCATCGTCGCCATACACTGTGTATCAAGTGCTGAGGAAGAGCTGAAATTCAGATATGCTAATGAGTGTTTCATTTCCGACACGCACTGTAAGCAGTCGACCAATCAGAACAGACTGGGTGATCTGACCAATCAGAGCAGAGAAAGCTCTCGGAAAGGCGGGGTTTAGAGAGACTGAATCGTTTATGGAGCTGTTTCAGACACTGTGAGAAAAGATCTGATGCTGCAATGGATATTATGAGAAAATTAGGGATTTTTTTTTTTTGTAAACCTACCGTATGAAACAAAATTAGTAACCTTTAAAATAGCATAATAGGGGAACTTTAAATTACATGCATCCTCTAGGAATTGAACTTATGATCATCGGCATTGCCAGTGCCTTACTGTTTTTGCTTGCTAACTTAATAAAATTGCATTCAACAAAAACAAAAGAGAGAAAAAAAGTCCTACAGTGAAGGTTTGCACACATTTTCCAAAAAAAAAAAAAAAAAAACGAATAATGGAGGGCGTTATGCATGCAGGCTATATCAGTGACAAACAGGATATATATAAATATATAGTGTTCACAATGAGAGATTATGACATGACAACACAAATGACATCATTCTAATAGACTGGTTATTATTGCACTGGAAAAATAAGATGAGTTTCATCCATCAGTCAAAGTGCTGCGAACAAAGCCATTGCAAGTGTGAACAGACTGCTTGCATGTGTGTATATGTATGTGTGTGTGTGTGTTCTCCCAGGAGGCTCACCACACACTTTTCACACTGCCACCCCCGCAGCCAAAGATGCTCAGAGCTGTGGTGGTTTTTCTGTCTAACTACCACCAGGCAACAAACCTACTGTACATACTAAAAAAGGAAGATTTCCAAACCGAAAGAATATATATAAATACACACATTTATAATGGACAATATGTAGACATTTTAGAGTTGAGATCGACTCAACTTTAGAAATCTGAATCATTTCATAGACCAAAAAGCAAGTGGACTGAGAAACAACAATGACTGCATCTGATCCCACCTGTATCAAACCATATAATAACAAAAATAATTACTGATTATATCAAACATCAAATATCTTATAACTTTACAAGCTGTATCGAATGAAAATTCTACCAAAACAAGTCAGTTGGGCAAAAAACATGTGTGATTCACATGCTTTGTATGTGAATATGTGTAACTTACAGTTTTAAAAGTTGATTCCTTACAAAAAGTACCACAATACAGTGATGTCCTCGGGTACCTAACGGATACCATATTTCTATACCATGGTACCTATAAGTTGCTTCAAAGAATAACATGGTATTGCCATGGTACACATCCGAAAAAAGCATGGTAATACTTTTAAGTTGCCTACTTTTGCATGTCTAACCATTTATTCTTAAAAATACTGTGGAAGGATCAGACACTGATGGTATCAGATAGTAATAATGTGGTATTTTGAGGTATACTGTACCATGGTAGGTTACTAAAAGATTAAAATTATATACAGTACCATAGTGATTCAAAGAACATCATGGTATAAAGTACTTTTTTGTTAGTCATCTATCTATCTATCCTTCCTGAAAGTACTGTGGTGCTATATCATAATACCATGGTACTCAATGATGACCAACATGGTAAAGACAGATTCAAAAAATAACACGAAATTTAGTAGGCTATATTTAAACAAGGTATTAGCATGGTACGTGTACAAAACATAGTAATGCCGCGATATTTTTCGATTAGTGCCAGGAAAATACTGTAGATGAAAGAGTAACTTTACCTTCTCCGTTAATAGTTCTTCACCTCCGCGTCCATCATCAGGCGCGCGAGCTGTCCGCGCGCTTTCGGTTGAACATCGTTTGATCCGTTCAGCAGCACCGGGTCTTGTGATAGTGTGTTTGATCTAATGAGATGGTCCTTGTTCGTGTGATACGATGAGTTTGATATCATTAACCGATCCTCCGTGTTCATCTCATTCTGATTCACGCGCACTGGAGCTCCTCGCGCAACTTTCCCCACGCGACACAAACTCTTCTGTCACTACGCGCGCACACCCATCGTATCTTAGCCAAATCAAGTCGAAATAAAAAAATATTTTGTACAAAAATATAAAATCAAATAATAAAATAAAAATAATTGATCACATAGTGTTTTGCCATGACCATTCTTTTATTTTAGTAGGCTAAAATAAAATAAATGGAGAATCATATATAAAAGAAAGGAACACGTGAACATACAAACACTGAAATATGTGACTTATCTCATAAATGAGACAGAAATCACGAGTGGAAGTGTGGACGACGCAGCCCACGTGATCAGGCGCGTTCACAGCTCGTGCGTTTCACTTTATATCCGCTAGATGTCGCTAGAGGAGAGAGAGACAGAAAGCGCGCGAAAGAGACAGGCAGACTGACTAAAATACATTTTTTTTTAAAGAATAAAAAGACATTTTACCTATATAAAATGTTTAAAAGAGATTAATATAATTCCTAACCCCATTCGGTCCGTCGCAGGTACACACTATCACAGGACATTTTCACATCCGTCGTTCCAGATTTAAGGTAATTATTACAATCTCTGTGACCTAGTGGTTCTGAATTGGTGGGTATGTATGGTTTTGCAGTTCTAATTTAGATATTATTTGTCCCATTTACCAACTTAAATAGGAAAGTTGTACTAATCTCACAGGCAGTTAAAAGGATGGCTCAAATTAGTCACACAAATTTAGTACTTTAGGTTCTTCAATGGCAGGGGTTTTAAAACTTTTACATGCCCCAATAACGACCATCCTTGTGTGAGGGTCCACCATCCTAAAATTTAAAAGGCAGATATATATCAGCTGTATATTTTCATGTATATGGTAAGATGGGGAAGAATGCCCCCCTTAAGAACAATGTGCATTTACTTTTAAATGGTAACATATACTTTTAGCATGTGCTGTATGATTATTCATGAGCCAATGTGTTACTATAGGAAATAAATAGAAACATTTGCTAATTTAGTTGTTATAGAACAAAATGTAATATTATTCAAAGAGGCCATCTTTACCCACTACTGAGGTAACGTGGCCCCTACTGGAGTAAACTTGTACAGAATGTATAAATATATATTTTAACATGTCATTAATGTAAAATACTAAATCAGCTATTCTATTTAAAACTGAATTTTGACAATTTTGTTTTTATAATTGAATAACCGATGACAGACAAAGCAGAATCCCAGTAAAAGAGATTCACCTGAAAGATAAAATTATTCTGTGACTTCTATAGGCATATGAATATTTACATATTTAATTGCCCATATTTTAATTGAAGATATGTCATAATAGCAACACTATGAATGCAAACTGAATGATTTCTTATAGGTTTTAATGAAAGCGAAGATGTTTGAAATGTACAAACCCGATTCCAAAAAAGTTGGGACACCGTACAAATTGTGAATAAAAAAGGAATGCAATAATTTACAAATCTCATAAACTTATATTTTATTCACAATAGAATAACATATCAGATGTTGAAAGTGAGACATTTTGAAATGTCATGCCAAATATTGGCTCATTTTGGATTTCATGAGGGCTACACATTCCAAAAAAGTTGGGACAGGTAGCAATAAGAGGCCGGAAAAGTTAAATGTACATATAAGGAACAGCTGGAGGACCAATTTGCAACTTATTAGGTCAATTGGCAACATGATTGGGTATAAAAAGAGCCTCTCAGAGTGACAGTGTCTCTCAGAAGTCAAGATGGGCAGAGGATCACCAATTCCCCCAATGCTGCGGCGAAAAATAGTGGAGCAATATCAGAAAGGAGCTTCTCAGAGAAAAATTGCAAAGAGTTTGAAGTTATCATCATCTACAGTGCATAATATCATCCAAAGATTCAGAGAATCTGGAACAATCTCTGTGCGTAAGGGTCAAGGCCGGAAAACCATACTGGATGCCCGTGATCTTCGGGCCCTTAGACGGCACTGCATCACATACAGGAATGCTACTGTAATGGAAATCACAACATGGGCTCAGGAATACTTCCAGAAAACATTGTCGGTGAACACAATCCACCGTGCCATTCGCCGTTGCCGGCTAAAACTCTATAGGTCAAAAAAGAAGCCATATCTAAACATGATCCAGAAGCGCAGGCGTTTTCTCTGGGCCAAGGCTCATTTAAAATGGACTGTGGCAAAGTGGAAAACTGTTCTGTGGTCAGACGAATCAAAATTTGAAGTTCTTTTTGGAAAACTGGGACGCCATGTCATCCGGACTAAAGAGGACAAGGACAACCCAAGTTGTTATCAGCGCTCAGTTCAGAAGCCTGCATCTCTGATGGTATGGGGTTGCATGAGTGCGTGTGGCATGGGCAGCTTACACATCTGGATGGTGCCAATTCAGCATTGGCACCATCAATGCTGAAAGGTATATCCAAGTTCTAGAACAACATATGCTCCCATCCAGACGTCGTCTCTTTCAGGGAAGACCTTGCATTTTCCAACATGACAATGCCAGACCACATACTGCATCAATTACAACATCATGGCTGCGTAGAAGAAGGATCCGGGTACTGAAATGGCCAGCCTGCAGTCCAGATCTTTCACCCATAGAAAACATTTGGTGCATCATAAAGAGGAAGATGCGACAAAGAAGACCTAAGACAGTTGAGCAACTAGAAGCCTGTATTAGACAAGAATGGGACAACATTCCTATTCCTAAACTTGAGCAACTTGTCTCCTCAGTCCCCAGACGTTTGCAGACTGTTATAAAAAGAAGAGGGGATGCCACACAGTGGTAAACATGGCCTTGTCCCAACTTTTTTGAGATGTGTTGATGCCATGAAATTTAAAATCAACTTATTTTTCCCTTAAAATGATACATTTTCTCAGTTTAAACATTTGATATGTCATCTATGTTGTATTCTGAATAAAATATTGAAATTTGAAACTTCCAAATCATTGCATTCTGTTTTTATTCACAATTTGTACAGTGTCCCAACTTTTTTGGAATCGGGTTTGTACGTCAAATTCATAGAAATACTTAATAATAACTCCATTAATTACAATAATTATTAAATTTAAAAGAACACAAGTAACAACATGCCACTCTCGACATTCTGTGCCGAATTAGTTTTTTTAATTTTTCAAAATAAAAACTATAACTTTTACTCCACGAATATATAAAAACATTAATGTGTCCACAAATCCCTCATTAACAAATAGAGACAAAAAACTTTGATATACAACATAATACAATGTCACTATTTTCCAGAGACACAAAATTAGAAATGAACCTCAAAACAGTTTTGAATAAATCTCACAAATGTTGATATTCAGATGAAATGACAAAATTAAAAATAGTGTATCCATTCATCAAAATTGCTGAGATGAGATTTTTGTGTAAAAAAATTTAAGGTGGTGGTGGTGGGTCATCTTACCCCGACTTACCCTAAATATCAATATATGATGAAAAATGAATAATATAAATGTGTAAAATTTTGTTTTGAAAATATTTTATATTGTCTTGTTTTCTATTCCCTGTACTGTACTGTCATATGTATACTGTATTTATTTGTTTCTTTAATCTACTTTTTATTATGTATTTAAATATTTTATTATATATTTATTTTATTTATTGTAAACATTTTTAATGTATTTATTTTTCATTATTTTAATTGTATTTTTTTTTTTTTTTTTTTAAATTTTTTTAATTTTAATTGTATTTTTATATTTATTAATTTTCTCTAAACTTTTCCACAGACCCCCTATAGAAAACCCTCGTTCTATTTTGTCCTTTTAGGAGTTTGATAACCCAGATTCATCTCGTTTGTTGAACGAAAAAGAGCAGTTTGGTGTTCCTATGGAACAAAAACGAAAGTCATATGGGACATGAGAGTGAGTAAATGATGACAGAATTTTCATATATATATATATATATGTGTAAATTGTTTCTTTAAAAGGGAATAAATTTCATCCTCACATGCTTGGCAAACATGCAGGCCTACAGTGCACACACACACATACATTTGGAAACAAATCATCCAACCATTCAATTTTTCTACATCTTCAGTGTCCGTTCTCTCCTCCCCTTTTCAAAGAACTCTGCTTCAGCAGCAAGAGGTTAAAAAAAGCAACACGCCACAATCTCCACGCGCTCCAATGCCCTTATCCTCAGCCGTAATTAGTGCCGAGAGCTGACTGCTGTGCCTCTGGCGATCTCCGTGCCTGAATAAGGTGGATGTTTCGCTGTGCCGCAGAGCAGGAGACCGCACCGCAGTGACAGAAGGCAGAAAGAGACACATCCTCTCCAACAACAGCCACAGGGCCGTTTATTAAGGCATACAAGGACAGGGTCAATCCAAAAGAGGCTAAGCTCAAGGATAAAAACGTGTGATACTGTAGTTGACAGAGGCACACTCTGGAGACGTGTCCTCAAGAAGCAATCATGCATGAGCCAGGACACAAAATATGCTGCCCTGTCACTTTGGTCAAACTGTGTTATCAGGTCAGATCTGTATCTCACACTGAATCGGTGCTCATTTGCATAAAGTTAAATTCAGCTTGTCACAGTAATTAGGCTTTTCGCTACGCCAAACAAACTGTAACACTTAATGTGTAATGCATTATAAAAGTATTTTTAATGCAGCAATTATGCCTTTTAATGCACCCTAATGTATTGTATGATCTCAGGAATAATTGCAACCACAGTTATAATACATTATAATACTTATCTATTTATTGATCACAACTTTAGAAAGTATAATGCATTAAATCACATGACAAACAACCAATTTCTGAGTCTGCTAATACAATGCAGTTTTGTTTGCAATTATTTATGAAAAGATATAATGCATTATAACATACATTATGGATATCTTATTAATGCATTATACATAAAGGCTTTAAGGGTTACCAACAAAACCTTGTTTCATAATCATCAATATCACCACATAATTAATTAATAACTCCAACCTACAAACTACTGTGTGTATGTGAATGAAGTTGGATATAATTGCAGTATACTTGCATAAAGTGATTATATACTATATAGCAAATCTCATTCTTTATATCATCGCACAATGCAACATTATATATAAAGAGTGGGGTGATAATAACGTTAGATATATGACCATAAGTCTATCCAACTTTATCCGCATACATACAGTACAGTATAAGTGATATATAGTAAATCTATATAGCATATCTCAGCTGTTAAATTGTTTATATTGCTGCAAAATGTCCAGCTTTAATCTACTAAATGCGACTATAAAGCAAAAATATATTAAGATATGCATGGTTATTTTAAGGTGACGTAGTTACATAGTACTTATTTGAGTAAGTACAGAGTAATATTAATTAACTACATGTACTTTCTATAGAGTTATGGTTAGGCCGCGTGTCCACCAAAGAGTTTTTAGCCAGCTGAAAACGCTAGGCGCTCTGCTGAAAACGCCTAGCTGTGAGCACTTGAGGGCGTTTTGGCAGCTATGATACGGAATATCCGCGGAAGTGTTACTAGTATCTCATGTCATAGATTGTATCGACATACAGAAACGAACTATGTAAAGTATTTACTCTGGCTCTTGTTTTAACTTATTTTCTTCTGTTATTATGCTGTTGTTGTCATCTGTTGACGTTGTACAAGCAGATTGTGGCGGTTGGTCTGTGTTGTATTTGTCCCGCCCCTCCTCCACTGTGATTGGACGGCTGGGTAAAAAGTGACAGTGATGAGCGCTGCGTTTTACCCAAAGCTGAACATTCTTCAACTCTCTGTGACCAGTAAAAAACGCTGAACGCTCAGCGCTTTAGTGAAATAGACGCTCAGCACCTTGTTATGCTCATGCCGTTTTAAAAACGTGGCTCTCCCATTGAATGGGATGGATGGCAGGACCCAAGGTTTCCCAGCAGAACATTGCCCAAAGCATCACACTGCCTCCGCCGGCTTGCCTTCTTCTCATAGTGCATCCTGGTGCCATGTGTTCCCCAGGTAAGCGACCCACCCACACCCGGCCATCCACGTGATGTAAAAGAAAACGTGATTCATCAGACCAGGACACCTTCTTCCATTGCTCCGTGGTCCAGTTCTGATGCTCACGTGTCCACTGTTGTTGCTTTCGGTGGTGGACAGGGATCAGCATGGGCACCCTGACTGGTCTGCGGCTATGCAGCCCCATACGCAACAAACTGCGATGCACTGTGTATTCTGACAACTTTCTATCAGAACCAGCATTAACTTCTTGAGCAATTTGAGCTACAGTAGCTCGTCTGTTTGATCGGACCACACGGGCCAGCCTTCATTCCCCACGTGCATCAATGAGCCTTGGCCGCCCATGACCCTGTCGCCGGTTCATCACTGTTCCTTCCTTGGAGCACTTTTGATAGATACTGACCACTGCAGACCGGGAACACCCCACAAGAGCTGCAGTTTTGGAGATGCTCTGACCCAGTCCTCTAGCCATCACATTTTGGCCCTTGTCAAACTCACTCAAATCCTTACGCTTGCCCATTTTTCCTGCTTCTAACACATCAACTTTGAGGACAAAATGTTCACTTGCTGCCTAATATATCCCACCCACTAACAGGTGCTGTGATGAAGAGATAATCAGTTATTCACCTGTCGGTGTTATGCCTGATCGGTGTAATTCATAAAAGATTATCTTGAACAAGACGTGTAAGAATGGTCACAAAGCATGTTTTCTGTAATAATCTAAAAGCAAATGGACAAATCCTATTCGCTTTTTGTCGAGGGAACCAGGGTGTTTCTAACCTCTGGGTGAGCCTACAGAAATATGTCATCACTGCATGTGTAGTTGCTGCTTTTTTCCTTTCCATGGCAGTATAGGTCGGCACTGCTGTTGGTCGTCATGGAGATCATCTTAGCATCCACATTATCTAAATTCACTTGATTGCGCCCACAGAACCATTCCATCCGTACATCATACACCCATCCCACCAAAATATGTCCATTTTGGATGCAGATTAAACCGCTTGCCTCTCTTTCCGTCCACATGGAAATCCCCCCCGAGGGATCTGAAGCGTCTGAATGATGCAGGCTGTTCATGTCATCATCAACGCAGCAATGGCTCCATGATTTAGTGTCTTGAGAGAATCCTAGAGGAAGTGACACTTTGTCAGCGCTGGCCTGACAGCGACCTTCGCAACCTGCTGAATCAAAACCGAGAAGAGGCTTCCAGCAGAACTCACAGCCTGTGTGATGGAGACAGAAGACAGAGAGATGTAAATGCAGTAAGTTAATTTCAACAAGCCTTTAGCATTCAATCATAAACGACCCACACATTAAAAAAGCCCTCACTGTATAATGGTAGTTCTATAAATAAGCACATTATCATCCCGATGCCGAGAGACTGTAATTGTTTGAATCCATTGATAACATTAACAGTATCATCCCCTATAGAATACTTTCTATTAGTTATTATTATCATCATCATTATGTTGCTCTATTATTTAATAGCTCTTAACTGAACAATTTATCTCATGTCGTTCCAAACTCAAATGCTAGCGTTTTTGTGTAGCGCAAAGGATTTTTGAACAATCTTTATTTATATAGTTCATAAACGACCACATCTGTCAAGCTCCAAAAAGCACAGAAATAAGTCATAAAACTAACAGAACAGTCCATATGATAGTAGTAGATACTGCTTTTATACTGTCTTTTTTGGAGCTTGTCGGATGAAAAGAAAATCTTGGGTTATTTTTTCTACCCAAATCCTGGGTTGAGCCTTTTTTTGGGTTATTTTTTCAGTGTTTGGGTAGTTTTTGTGTAACCCAGATCCTGGGTCAGATGGGGGTTAGGGTTAGGGTTAGGGTTAAAGCTGTAAAATAAATGTGCACAGCAGAAATGTTTGAGATCTTTTTCTTTTTTACAGATTTTGGTATCTTGACAAATCTGTACTGGAGAAACATCTGAAAAGGAGACTTCAAACGTCTTCATTTGACCTCCGGTTAACCTCACTGCTGTCTGAAATATTAAGGAGCTTTCATTTGTGATTAAATCTATCTGACTTAACACGCACTGTGTGTGTATGTGTGTCTGTGCACATGTGAATTTGTGTTAGTCAATGAGTGTGAAACTGTACGAGGAGGGAGAACATCAGGGAATGTCTGCCTGCAGCAGGACCGCGTGTAAGAAACAGTGAGACGGTGCGAGACAAGCAGGGTTTGTGAGTGGGTGCTGCTCAGCTCAGCCTGTATCTCTTTACCAGCTGCGGGCCTCGTTCTCCATATTCAGCTTTCACGCTGCCCTCTGACAACACAGGTCACATCTGAGGCGCCTGCAATGACCGAGTGCTGAAAGAAACACGCATCAATATGAAATAATCCTCAAACATCAGATTCTCTGTCCAGGGCTTCACGCCAATCCTCTTTCACATATATGTGTCAGCAAAAACACGCCGCAGTGTTACATAAGCAGCCCTCTGCCAGCTTCACAAACACACCGCAATGAGATGAGAGGCAGAGAGAGAGAGAAAGAAAGAGATGGACAAAAAGATCATGACAGTCAGAAAAAAAAGAATGGCTGACAGACAGACAGAAAAGGAACAACAGAAAGACAGACAGGAAAAGAACAACAGAAAGAATGACGGACAAAGAGAGACAGAATGAAGAACAACAGACAGAAGGAAAAGAACGACAGAAAGAATTAATGACAGGCAGACAGAAAAGAACAACAGACAGAAAGAATGAATGACAGAGAGCGCAAAAAGAATGACAGGTAGAAGGAAAAGAACGATGGACAGAAAGAAAGAAGAATGACAGACCGAGAGGAAGAAAGAATGAATGAAAGAAAGACGGACCGAAAAGAATGACAGACAGAAAGAAAAGAACGACAGACAGGCAGGCATAAAAGAACAACAGCCAGAAAGAAGGAAAAGAACGACGGCCAGAATGAAGAACTGACAGAGAGAAAGAATTAATGACAGAAAGACGAACCGAAAAGAACGATAGACATAAAGAAAGAAGAACGACAGAGAGAAAGAATGAAAGACGGACCGAAAAGAATGACAGACAGAAGAAACAAAAGACAAACAAAAGGAATGACAGAAAGACAGGAAATAAACGACAGAAAGAAGAAAAAGAACGACAGACAGAAAGAAAGAAGAACAGAAAGGCAGGCAGACAGAAAAGAACAGACAAAAAGAAGGAAAAGAACGATGGACAGAAAGAAAGAGAAGAATGACAGACAGAACAACAGAGAGAGAGGAAGAATGGAAAACAGACCGAAAAGAATGACAGACAGAAAAAAGGAAAAGAATGACAGACATACAGAAATAAAGAACGACAGGAAGAAAAGAAAAAAAAAAACGATGGACAGAAAGAACTGAACTGAGGATAGAAATGATGGATAGTTGGAATCATTGGCTATGGCTCAACGGTAACCCTCGTTCTGTGGAAACTCGAGCGCATTTGCTTCTACTAAAGGGTTAACAGGTGTGGGTGAGGGTTAATCTAAACCAGGGGTGTCCATTCCTGCTCCTGGAGGGCCAAGGCTCGGGCTCCAAAACACCTGCTTTAGTAATCCTGAGGACCTGCTTCAGGTGTTTGATTAGGCCTGGAGGTCCAACAGAGCTGAACTATGCAGGACACTGGACCTTCATGAGCAAGACTGGAGACCCCTGTTTGCAAGAACAAAAGAGGAAAGAGGGAAGGATGGATAAGAGCAGAAGGGTTTGATGGGTAATTGGAGGAAGGGTTTAGTGTTTGATGAGCGTTCCACACAAACAGACAGCAAATGTGTCCAAAAACAAGACTGGCACATCTGTTTAATCCCGTCACATCAACAGCCAAATTAATCACAGCAGAACGCTTTGACCGCTCGCTGTCTCACACACACTCACACACGCACACACACAAAACAATCACGCCGAGATATTCACTGAGAGATTACAGTCATAATCCATCTTTTCATTCTGAAACAATAGCACCTTTTGCCACTTGTGCAAAACAATTCCAAATTAGATGACGTCTGTCAGTTAGCATTTAATCCCGGTCAACTAGAGAATCAAATCTGTCCATGAACTCATCACAAGGCAAAGCTTGAAAAGAGCCTTTAGAGAGCCACTCTCTTATTTTTTCTACCCAAATCCTGGGTTGGGCCTTTTCAGTGTTTTTTCAGTGTTTGGGTAGTTTTTGTGTTAGCCAGATCCTGGGTCAGACGTAACAACCCAGTGTTTGGGTAGTTTTTGTGTAACCCAGATTCTGGGTCAGACGTAACAACCCAGTGTTTGGGTAGTTTTTGTGTTTTGTGTTTCAGATCCTGGGTCAGGCGCAACAACCCAGTGTTTGGGTAGTTTTTGTGTAACCCAGATTCTGGGTCAGACGTAACAACCCAGTGTTTGGGTAGTTTTTGTGTAACCCAGATTCTGGGTCAGACGTAACAACTCAGTGTTTGGGTAGTTTTTGTGTTTTGTGTTTCAGATCCTGGGTCAGACGTAACAACCCAGTGTTTGGGTAGTTTTTGTGTAACCCAGATTCTGGGTCAGACGTAACAACCCAGTGTTTGGGTAGTTTTTGTGTTTCCCAGATTCTGGGTCAGACGTAACAACTCAGTGTTTGGGTAGTTTTTGTGTTTTGTGTTTCAGATCCTGGGTCAGACGTAACAACCCAGTGTTTGGGTAGTTTTTGTGTAACCCAGATCCTGGGTCAGACGTAACAACCCAGTGTTTGGGTAGTTTTTGTGTAACCAGATCCTGGGTCAGACGTAACAACCCAGTGTTTGGGTAGTTTTTGTGTTTTGTGTTTCAGATCCTGGGTCAGGCACAACAACCCAGTGTTTGGGTAGTTTTTGTGTAACCCAGATTCTGGGTCAGACGTAACAACTCAGTGTTTGGGTAGTTTTTGTGTTTCAGATCCTGGGTCAGACGTAACAACCCAGTGTTTGGGTAGTTTTTGTGTAACCCAGATTCTGGGTCAGACGTAACAACCCAGTGTTTGGGTAGTTTTTGTGTTTTGTGTTTCAGATCCTGGGTCAGACGTAACAACCCAGTGTTTGGGTAGATTTTGTGTAACCCAGATCCTGGGTCAGACGTAACAACCCAGTGTTTGGGTAGTTTTTGTGTAACCCAGATCCTGG
Source organism: Coreius guichenoti (assembly GCA_039654105.1). Classification (NCBI taxonomy): domain Eukaryota; kingdom Metazoa; phylum Chordata; class Actinopteri; order Cypriniformes; family Gobionidae; genus Coreius; species Coreius guichenoti. The sequence goes on from CM077168.1 coordinate 52,271,324, forward strand.
GTCAGACGTAACAACCCAGTGTTTTGGTAGTTTTTGTGTTTTGTGTTTCAGATCCTGGGTCAGACGCAACAACCCAGTGTTTGGGTAGTTTTTGTGTAACCCAGATTCTGGGTCAGACGTAACAACCCAGTGTTTGGGTAGTTTTTGTGTTTTGTGTTTCAGATCCTGGGTCAGACGTAACAACCCAGTGTTTGGGTAGTTTTTGTGTAACTCAGATTCTGGGTCAGACGTAACAACTCAGTGTTTGGGTAGTTTTTGTGTTTTGTGTTTCAGATCCTGGGTCAGACGTAACAACCCAGTGTTTGGGTAGTTTTTGTGTAACCAGATCCTGGGTCAGACGTAACAACCCAGTGTTTGGGTAGTTTTTGTGTTTCAGATCCTGGGTCAGACGTAACAACCCAGTGTTTGGGTAGTTTTTGTGTAACCCAGATTCTGGGTCAGACGTAACAACTCAGTGTTTGGGTAGTTTTTGTGTTTTGTGTTTCAGATCCTGGGTCAGACGTAACAACCCAGTGTTTGGGTAGTTTTTGTGTAACCCAGATTCTGGGTCAGACGTAACAACTCAGTGTTTGGGTAGTTTTTGTGTTTTGTGTTTCAGATCCTGGGTCAGACGTAACAACCCAGTGTTTGGGTAGTTTTTGTGTTTTGTGTTTCAGATCCTGGGTCAGGCGCAACAACCCAGTGTTTGGGTAGTTTTTGTGTAACCCAGATTCTGGGTCAGACGTAACAACTCAGTGTTTGGGTAGTTTTTGTGTAACCCAGATTCTAGGTCAGACGTAACAACCCAGTGTTTGGGTAGTTTTTGTGTAACCAGATCCTGGGTCAGACGTAACAACCCAGTGTTTGGGTAGTTTTTGTGTTATGTGTTTCAGATCCTGGGTCAGGCGCAACAACCCAGTGTTTGGGTAGTTTTTGTGTAACCCAGATTCTGGGTCAGACGTAACAACTCAGTGTTTGGGTAGTTTTTGTGTTTCAGATCCTGGGTCAGACGTAACAACCCAGTGTTTGGGTAGTTTTTGTGTAACCCAGATTCTGGGTCAGACGTAACAACCCAGTGTTTGGGTAGTTTTTGTGTTTTGTGTTTCAGATCCTGGGTCAGACGTAACAACCCAGTGTTTGGGTAGATTTTGTGTAACCCAGATCCTGGGTCAGACGTAACAACCCAGTGTTTGGGTAGTTTTTGTGTAACCCAGATCCTGGGTCAGACGTAACAACCCAGTGTTTTGGTAGTTTTTGTGTTTTGTGTTTCAGATCCTGGGTCAGACGCAACAACCCAGTGTTTGGGTAGTTTTTGTGTAACCCAGATTCTGGGTCAGACGTAACAACCCAGTGTTTGGGTAGTTTTTGTGTTTTGTGTTTCAGATCCTGGGTCAGACGTAACAACCCAGTGTTTGGGTAGTTTTTGTGTAACTCAGATTCTGGGTCAGACGTAACAACTCAGTGTTTGGGTAGTTTTTGTGTTTTGTGTTTCAGATCCTGGGTCAGACGTAACAACCCAGTGTTTGGGTAGTTTTTGTGTAACCAGATCCTGGGTCAGACGTAACAACCCAGTGTTTGGGTAGTTTTTGTGTTTCAGATCCTGGGTCAGACGTAACAACCCAGTGTTTGGGTAGTTTTTGTGTAACCCAGATTCTGGGTCAGACGTAACAACTCAGTGTTTGGGTAGTTTTTGTGTTTTGTGTTTCAGATCCTGGGTCAGACGTAACAACCCAGTGTTTGGGTAGTTTTTGTGTTTTGTGTTTCAGATCCTGGGTCAGACGTAACAACCCAGTGTTTGGGTAGTTTTTGTGTTTTGTGTTTCAGATCCTGGGTCAGGCGCAACAACCCAGTGTTTGGGTAGTTTTTGTGTAACCAGATCCTGGGTCAGACGTAACAACCCAGTGTTTGGGTAGTTTTTGTGTTATGTGTTTCAGATCCTGGGTCAGGCGCAACAACCCAGTGTTTGGGTAGTTTTTGTGTAACCCAGATTCTGGGTCAGACGTAACAACTCAGTGTTTGGGTAGTTTTTGTGTTTCAGATCCTGGGTCAGACGTAACAACCCAGTGTTTGGGTAGTTTTTGTGTAACCCAGATTCTGGGTCAGACGTAACAACCCAGTGTTTGGGTAGTTTTTGTGTTTTGTGTTTCAGATCCTGGGTCAGACGTAACAACCCAGTGTTTGGGTAGATTTTGTGTAACCCAGATCCTGGGTCAGACATAACAACCCAGTGTTTGGGTAGTTTTTGTGTAACCCAGATCCTGGGTCAGACGTAACAACCCAGTGTTTTGGTAGTTTTTGTGTTTTGTGTTTCAGATCCTGGGTCAGACGCAACAACCCAGTGTTTGGGTAGTTTTTGTGTAACCCAGATTCTGGGTCAGACGTAACAACCCAGTGTTTGGGTAGTTTTTGTGTTTTGTGTTTCAGATCCTGGGTCAGACGTAACAACCCAGTGTTTGGGTAGTTTTTGTGTAACTCAGATTCTGGGTCAGACGTAACAACTCAGTGTTTGGGTAGTTTTTGTGTTTTGTGTTTCAGATCCTGGGTCAGACGTAACAACCCAGTGTTTGGGTAGTTTTTGTGTAACCAGATCCTGGGTCAGACGTAACAACCCAGTGTTTGGGTAGTTTTTGTGTTTCAGATCCTGGGTCAGACGTAACAACCCAGTGTTTGGGTAGTTTTTGTGTAACCCAGATTCTGGGTCAGACGTAACAACTCAGTGTTTGGGTAGTTTTTGTGTTTTGTGTTTCAGATCCTGGGTCAGACGTAACAACCCAGTGTTTGGGTAGTTTTTGTGTTTTGTGTTTCAGATCCTGGGTCAGGCGCAACAACTCAGTGTTTGGGTAGTTTTTGTGTAACCCAGATTCTAGGTCAGACGTAACAACCCAGTGTTTGGGTAGTTTTTGTGTAACCAGATCCTGGGTCAGACGTAACAACCCAGTGTTTGGGTAGTTTTTGTGTTTTGTGTTTCAGATCCTGGGTCAGGCGCAACAACCCAGTGTTTGGGTAGTTTTTGTGTAACCCAGATTCTGGGTCAGACGTAACAACTCAGTGTTTGGGTAGTTTTTGTGTTTCAGATCCTGGGTCAGACGTAACAACCCAGTGTTTGGGTAGTTTTTGTGTAACCAGATCCTGGGTCAGATGTAACAACCCAGTGTTTGGGTAGTTTTTGTGTTTTGTGTTTCAGATCCTGGGTCAGACGTAACAACCCAGTGTTTGGGTAGTTTTTGTGTAACCCAGATCCTGGGTCAGGCGTAACAACCCAGTGTTTGGGTTTTGTGTTACTCAGTTCCTGGGTCAGACGTAACAACTCAGTGTTTGGGTAGTTTTTGTGTTTTGTGTTTCAGATCCTGGGTCAGGCGCAACAACCCAGTGTTTGGGTAGTTTTTGTGTTTCCCAGATCCTGGGTCAGACGTAACAACCCAGTGTTTGGGTAGTTTTTGTGTTACCCAGATCCTGGGTCAGGCGTAACAACCCAGTGTTTGGGTAGTTTTTGTGTTTTGTGTTTCAGATCCTGGGTCAGACGCAACAACCCAGTGTTTGGGTAGTTTTTGTGTAACCCAGATCCTGGGTCAGACGTAACAACCCAGTGTTTGGGTAGTTTTTGTGTTACCCAGATCCTGGGTCAGGCGTAACAACCCAGTGTTTGGGTAGTTTTTTGTTTTGTGTTTCAGATCCTGGGTCAGACGTAACAACCCAGTGTTTGGGTAGTTTTTGTGTTACCCAGATCCTGGGTCAGGCGTAACAACCCAGTGTTTGGGTAGTTTTTGTGTTTTGTGTTTCAGATCCTGGGTCAGACGCAACAACCCAGTGTTTGGGTAGTTTTTGTGTAACCCAGATCCTGGGTCAGACGTAACAACCCAGTGTTTGGGTAGTTTTTGTGTTACCCAGATCCTGGGTCAGGCGTAACAACCCAGTGTTTGGGTAGTTTTTTGTTTTGTGTTTCAGATCCTGGGTCAGACGTAACAACCCAGTGTTTGGGTAGTTTTTGTGTAACCCAGATCCTGGGTCAGGCGTAACAACCCAGTGTTTGGGTTTTGTGTTACTCAGATCCTGGGTCAGACGTAACAACCCAGTGTTTGGGTAGTTTTTGTGTTTTGTGTTTTAGATCCTGGGTCAGGCGTAACAACCCAGTGTTTGGGTAGTTTTTGTGTTTTGTGTTTCAGATCCTGGGTCAGACGTAACAACCCAGTGTTTGGGTAGTTTTTGTGTTACCCAGATCCTGGGTCAGGCGTAACAACCCAGTGTTTGGGTAGTTTTTTGTTTTGTGTTTCAGATCCTGGGTCAGACGTAACAACCCAGTGTTTGGGTAGTTTTTGTGTAACCCAGATCCTGGGTCAGGCGTAACAACCCAGTGTTTGGGTTTTGTGTTACTCAGATCCTGGGTCAGACGTAACAACTCAGTGTTTGGGTAGTTTTTGTGTTTTGTTTAACCCAGATCCTGGGTCAGACGCAACAACCCAGTGTTTGGGTAGTTTTTGTGTAACTCAGATCCTGGGTCAGGCGCAACAACCCAGTGTTTGGGTAGTTTTTGTGTAACCCAGATCCTGGGTCAGGCGCAACAACCCAGTGTTTGGGTAGTTTTTGTGTAACCCAGATCCTGGGTCAGGCGCAACAACCCAGTGTTTCGGTAGTTTTTGTGTAACCCAGATCCTGGGTCAGGCGTAACAACCCAGTGTTTGGGTAGTTTTTGTGTAACCCAGATCCTGGGTCAGGCGTAACAACCCAGTGTTTGGGTAGTTTTTGTGTAACCCAGATCCTGGGTCAGGCGCAACAACCCAGGGGTTGAGTTATTTATCGTAGGCTTTTTGCGACCTCTTCAGGAGAGAGCAGTGCAGCTCCGTCAAATTGTTGCATGTCTTCAGTAAAATATAGGTTTGTGTACATTTTATATATGGGGAAAACGAGGGAACCAGGAGACAAAAAAAAAAACGGAACAGACCTATTCACACACTGTAATCCAATTCTGAGCGCTGTCGCACTCTCGGAGGCCCCATGCAGAATGGTCTTGATTTCAGACTCGATTGCAGTTCTTTAAAAACCAAAGCCTGAAGGGGGGGTCGTGTTGCACATTTGCACATGCACAAAAACATCAGCTGCCCCTGTTCCACAAATCTCAGATCCACGGCATAGTGACTAGGGAAAACAACTCGGATTACCTAATATCCATGCGCTTTTATTTAGGGCTTGAGTTACAGGGGCTTTCAGAAACACACAGACGGGGGAAAAGAGCGAGAGGTATAGAAACGGACCCCCAAGGGCCCCATATAGGCGATACAGTATTGATGTTTAATGATGGCACATCTGCTTTCACTCGCTCTGTGTAATCGGAGGCACTCTCAACCCGTCTGGTAATATCGAGCCGTGGCTCTTTAGTAAAGAGCAAAAGTGTGTTCATCTTGGCGCACGAGTCTCTCGATGGCTCGTCGATGGTATTAATCTCCAGGCGCCGTGGCGGTCGATGTGCTTTACAACCAAATGAAGTGGGATTCTTATCGGCAGGCTTCTCTATCTATCCATCTCCCTGCTGAATAAAAGTAGTAATTTCTTAATACTTCTTTAGACTTTGACAACGGCCATCTTTGAACTGCTCTCACTGCACCGATTTGGAGCCTTGACCTCAGAAATCATCACGATTGGTCATCTTTCGTCTGGGACAGCCCAAAATCGTACCGGGCATAAAGAAGTCTTAAGATGGCTGCGACAGAGCAGCATCGTGCAAGCTGTTATGTCTTTGCCCTAAGCGGCCCTGCAATCTGTGCGCACGCACACACACACACACACTTATTATTCCATCACAGTCACGACTTTCCATTGACTTTTGTCTTTATACAGAGCTTCTTAATGATTTTAAGTCTCTAATCCCAAACTTAACATTCACAGTAACCTTTCTGCTTTTTCAGTAACACATTTACTGTTTAAAGTCCCCCTGTAGTCAATTATTTTATCCTCCAAAATCACCAAAAGGACATATTTAAACATTTTTTTCCTGTGAAAAAAATTATTTGTGCCTTAAAATAGCTTGAATGTAACTCTACTGCTTCATTTAGTACAGGGGTTTTCAAACTGGGGTCTGGGGACCTCCAGGGGGCCACAAGGAAGTGCTAGGGGGTCCATGGAAACGTTTAGAAAAAAAATGTAAAATTGAATAAAAAATAAGATTAAAAAATAAATAAATAAAAAAAGATTATTAAATATAAATAATTCATAATTAATTTAAAATAAAAAAATAATTTAAAATTAAATACATAAATACATACCAAATATTAGATTAAAACAAACAAATAAATAATACACAGTACAGTAAAAAAATAAAAAAATAAAAAAACATATACTAATAAACTTATACTAAAAAAACTAATTAAATATTTTCCAAATAATATTTTACACATTTCCAATATATATTTTTGACAGTATAAATTGGGTCTTTATACATAAAAATGTATAGCTGCCTTTTAAATTTTAGGATGGGGGTCCCTCGCATGAGAATGATCATATATAGTGGTCCATGGCATCTAAGGGCCCTATCATACACCTGGCGCAATGCGACGCCAGGCGTGACGCACGTGTTTTTCGCTACGTTGTTTAAATAGCAAATGCACTGGCACCATCTGTTCGCCCATGGGCGTGCTGGTCTGAAAACCAGGTGTGTTCAGGTGCATTGTTGGCGTGTTGCTATTTTGAGGAACTGAAAACGACTGCGCCATTGACCAACAAAAACCTGCTCTGTTTTTTTGTTATTTAAAGGGTGTGTTAGTAATATGTGCCTATAGGTGGGTGCACAATGCATGTACACTCTGATTATTACACACACAGGGACGCGCAGCAGCACACAAACATTTTTAAATATTAAAAATAAAAGGATTCCTCTGGAGAAGCGTTCAGTCTTTCCGCCCGCAAATTCCGCCATGTAAATAGCGAATCCGCCATGGCGCAAGCGCAACTGGCTTTTAAAGGGAATGGGAGATGAGACCCATGACTCATTAAGAGACTAGATACAACCCTTTTGGACCATGCGCCTGGCGCGCTGACCGTTTTTTCCGTCGTTAAACTAGCAAAAGTGGATTCGGACACGCCCTAAGTGCAGCTGCACCATGCGCTTCAGACCATATGCTCAGATCGTTAAAATAGGGCCCTGAAAGATTGAAAACCGCTGATTTAGTATACACAGATTCATGAATATGCAAATTATCCCCACCCCCACTCACTTGCACAAGCTCAGAAATACAGTCGGCCAACTTACTGAGGTAAAAGCTGCACGATGGTATCGCTCTTTACAACGTCGGACACATAACGGTAATTAATATGATTATCCTTTTGCTTGACTACAGCTAATAATGTGTTGCTAATGTTACACAAACCATGTTACCGTTCGCCATCTCAGTCTGCCTTCAATATCAGTCAGTATCCTTAGAAACGCTTTGAACAACATAGACCGTCAGTGGAGAAAGGCATATGGTTCATCATAACATCGTGATATACATCATATACACAAATCACCCACTATATTGGTAAATCTACCCTATTTTTTTATATCAACAGAAAAATTAATTCGAAAAATATTAAAAACAAAACATACAGCATTCAAAACTTTAAGCTGTTTTCCTCAAAGGAACCGTTTACTGAAGGAAACACACACACATATATTCAGTACATTCCTCGGGCCGTTGGTCTCGTTGATTCTCGAGTGATGAGTTGGTCTCTATTGGCTGCAGGGTCTGTAAGAGTCTTAAATAATTCACCTCCCAGCATCATAAATATTTAGTCTGTTGCTGAAAGATCAGCTGTGTGTCGTGGACCCTTCCAGCTAGAGACTAAACTGCCTATGTGTGTATGTGTGTATGGGGGGAGGCACTGAAGGGCTTTAAATCTTTACTGCTTAGTGTTAAAATCTCCCATCATCCTTCCTCTGCCTCCCTGTTTTTTATCTACTCATCTGTTTTTTCCTCTGAAGGGTCGTCTGCACCCACTCTCTCGCTCGCTCTCTCTCCCACACACACACACACATCTCCATCTCCACATTATTCTGCCCTCCGGGTCTGTTTGCTGGAGATTTCCTCTCAACACATCGTTTTTTCCCCCTCTCACTGGTTAATCTATGAAACTTGTTTTACAATTTGTTAAATTCAATTTGTTCAAGATTTTAAATATTCTATCAGACAAATAATGTGTTTAAGGGTTAATAATTTGCATAATTTGTCTAATTTCAAGCTAAATTAATGTACTTTTTATAACAAAGGTTCTTTTTTGTCATTGATGGAATCTTTTCATCCCACAAAAGGTTCTTTACATTATTAGAATGAAAATAACGGCTCTTTTAAGAACTGATCACTGAAAGGTTCTCTAGGGAACCAAAAATGGTTCTTCTATGGCATCTTTCAAAAACCCCCTTTTTGGATCCTTTATTTTTAAGAGTGCATGCATTCAGAAAGTAAAAAACTGTTCAATTTACGGTAAAAGTGACAATGTCTCTGGTTTTATGGGATGGTATATTGTAGCCTGTATATTTTACTCCTTTATATCATTAAGTAAATATATGGTTATATGTTAATATATCAATAAAATGGACAACCAAAATCTGCTTTTTACCTTTAAGTGCACAGGATAACACACAAAACTCTAAAATAATGCAATAAACATTAAACAACATCAAATTGATTTTGCTGGTTTGCCCACTTACAAAGCATGTAGAAGTCTGTAATTTTTATCATAGGTACTCTTCAACTGTGAGAGACGGAATCTAAAACAAAAATCCAGAAAATCACATTGTATGATTTTTAAATAATTAATTTGCATTTTATTGCATGACATAAGTATTTGATACATCAGAAAAGCAGAACTTAATATTTGGTACAGAAACCTTTGTTTGCAATTACAGAGATCATACGTTTCCTGTAGTTCTTGACCAGGTTTGCACACACTGCAGCAGGGATTTTGGCCCACTCCTCCATACAGACCTTCTCCAGATCCTTCAGGTTTCGGGGCTGTCGCTGGGCAATACGGACTTTCAGCTCCCTCCAAAGATTTTCTATTGGGTTCAGGTCTGGAGACTGGCAAGGCCACTCCAGGACCTTGAGATGCTTCTTACGGAGCCACTCCTTAGTTGCCCTGGCTGTGTGTTTTGGGTCGTTGTCATGCTGGAAGACCCAGCCACGGCCCATCTTCAATGCTCTTACTGAGGGAAGGAGGTTGTTGGCCAAGATCTCGCGATACATGGCCCCATCCATCCTCCCCTCAATACGGTGCAGTCGTCCTGTCCCCTTTGCAGAAAAGCATCCCCAAAGAATGATGTTTCCACCTCCATGCTTCACGGTTGGGATGGTGTTCTTGGGGTTGTACTCATCCTTCTTCCTCCTCCAAACACGGCGAGTGGAGTTTAGACCAAAAAGCTCTATTTTTGTCTCATCAGACCACATGACCTTCTCCCATTCCTCCTCTGGATCATCCAGATGGTCATTGGCAAACTTCAGACGGGCCTGGACATGCGCTGGCTTGAGCAGGGGGACCTTGCATGCGCTGCAGGATTTTAATCCATGACGGCGTAGTGTGTTACTAATGGTTTTCTTTGAGACTGTGGTCCCAGCTCTCTTCAGGTCATTGACCAGGTCCTGCCGTGTAGTTCTGGGCTGATCCCTCACCTTCCTCATGATCATTGATGCCCCACGAGGTGAGATCTTGCATGGTGCCCCAGACCGAGGGACATTGACCGTCATCTTGAATTTCTTCCATTTTCTAATAATTACGCCAAAAGTTGTTGCCTTCTCACCAAGCTGATTGCCTATTGTCCTGTAGCCCATCCCAGCCTTGTGCAGGTCTACAATTTTATCCCTGATGTCCTTACACAGCTCTCTGGTCTTGGCCATTGTGAAGAGGTTGGAGTCTGTTTGATTGAGTGTGTGGACAGGTGTCTTTTATAGAGGTAACGAGTTCAAACAGGTGCAGTTAATACAGGTAATGAGTGGAGAACAGGAGGGCTTCTTAAAGAAAAACTAACAGGTCTGTGAGAGCCGGAATTCTTACTGGTTGGTAGGTGATCAAATACTTATGTCATGCAATAAAATGCAAATTAATTATTTAAAAATCATACAGTGTGATTTTCTGGATTTTTGTTACAGTTGAAGTGTACCTATGATAAAAATTACAGACTTCTACATGCTTTGTAAGTGGGAAAACCTGCAAAATCGGCAGTGTATCCAATACTTGTTCTCCCCACTGTATATATATATATACACTCACCTAAAGGATTATTAGGAACACCATACTAATACTGTGTTTGACCCCCTTTCGCCTTCAGAACTGCCTTATTTCTACGTGGCATTGATTCAACAAGGTGCTGAAAGCATTCTTTAGAAATGTTGGCCCATATTGATAGGATAGCATCTTGCAGTTGATGGAGATTTGTGGGATGCACATTCAGGGCACGAAGCTCCCGTTCCACCACATCCCAAAGATGCTCTATTGGGTTGAGATCTGGTGACTGTGGGGGCCATTTTAGTACAGTGAACTCATTGTCATGTTCAAGAAACCAATTTGAAATGATTCGAGCTTTGTGACATGGTGCATTATCCTGCTGGAAGTAGCCATCAGAGGATGGGTACATGGTGGTCATAAAGGGATGGACATGGTCAGAAACAATGCTCAGGTAGGCCGTGGCATTTAAACGATGCCCAATTGGCACTAAGGGGCCTAAAGTGTGCCAAGAAAACATCCCCCACACCATTACACCACCACCACCAGCCCGCACAGTGGTAACAAGGCATGATGGATCCATGTTCTCATTCTGTTTACGCCAAATTCTGACTCTACCATCTGAATGTCTCAACAGAAATCGAGACTCATCAGACCAGGCAACATTTTTCCAGTCTTCAACTGTCCAATTTTGGTGAGCTCGTGCAAATTGTAGCCTCTTTTTTTTATTTGTAGTGGAGATGAGTGGTACCCGGTGGGGTCTTCTGCTGTTGTAGCCCATCCGCCTCAAGGTTGTGCGTGTTGTGGCTTCACAAATGCTTTGCTGCATACCTCGGTTGTAACGAGTGGTTATTTCAGTCAAAGTTGCTCTTCTATCAGCTTGAATCAGTCGGCCCATTCTCCTCTGACCTCTAGCATCAACAAGGCATTTTCGCCCACAGGACTGCCGCATACTGGATGTTTTTCCCTTTTCACACAATTCTTTGTAAACTCTAGAAATGGTTGTGCGTGAAAATCCCAGTAACTGAGCAGATTGTGAAATACTCAGACCGGCCCGTCTGGCACCAACAACCATGCCACGCTCAAAATTGCTTAAATCACCTTTCTTTCCCATTCTGACATTCAGTTTGGAGTTCAGGAGATTGTCTTGACCAGGACCACACCCCTAAATGCATTGAAGCAACTGCCATGTGATTGGTTGATTAGATAATTGCATTAATGAGAAATTGAACAGGTGTTCCTAATAATCCTTTAGGTGAGTGTATATATATATATATATATATATATATATATATATATATATATATATATATATATATATATATATATATATATACATACATACATATATACATATATACATATATACATACACACACACACACACACACACACACACACACACACACGTAAGGAATAATTGACGACGGGCCGCTGAATTATTGAAAAATAATGCACACCCAAGGCGGTAATGCGGTCACGACACGAAGCGGAATAATGAACACCTCGGGTGTGCATTATTTTTCAATAATCCAACGGCCCGGAGTCTTAAAACATTGTTCAGATGTTGTATTTCAAGACATTTGTCAGGTTTTTGTCCTTAAAACGCTCTTGTGTGCAGGACTAATTTCTTACGCTAACGGAGGCTTGAGCCACTGATAGCAGACTAATGCAGTTATTAATGCAGTGAGTTATTAGAAAGAGAAAGAGAGAGAGAGCGTATGTGAATTACCTCAGTCTGTGCGTCTCTGTCAACAGTGTTCGGCAGCAGCGTCTACTAATACGAAACTGTAAGAACAGCGGCATTATTACCTCACTGAGAAATGTCATGTAGCTTTTAAGTTGCTAAACTATTTTACTGATAAAATCGTCAGAGCAGTGCTGACAACACGTTTCTGTGCGAGTGTGTGTCCGTACTGTATGTGTGTGCGAGAGCAGAGAAAGCGGGAGAAAGAGAGTATGTGCTTTCCGTACATAATAAAACAATTTCATGGCAAAAACATGGAAATAATTTGTCGCTATTTATCCTATTGTTAAGTATATTTCTTTGCTTGGTCAGTGTCGCTGTGGGTTTTGGTTCTTTTGCTGTTGTCGGCTGTAAGGACCTTTGAAATATCCGAAATCATTTAGTAAAGTGATATGGAACTGTAATGCTGCAACGTGATCTCATGAGAATACATGTCTATTTTTACGTAAAGTGTGGTTCTACAACACGTACATTTACTTACGTTTTCATAGACACTATAACGTACAATATTGACGTATTGACAGCACTAAAAACTTTAAATATTTACGTATCCGTGTGAATGTATAGCAGTTCCCATGTATGAATATTAAAATCGTGGAATTAATGTTTTGATTCTATTGTATTTAATTGTCATATCAATTACGTTTTCAGTCGCATTTATTAAATGCAGTTTACTCGTCTACTTACTGTAATATTTCTCCTATGCAGCGACAATAAAATCATAAAATACACCAAAACACAACATAAATTCACAGAAGACATAAATTTTATTTGTTTGGTGTAATCCAAATCTTTAGAATCCATATGTTTGCGAGGAACAGATCTAAATTTATCCCTTTATCCAGCGATCTTCATCTCAATTCTAAGCAGCGACTGTAAACGTCAAATCCCGCGCTTGACTTATGAATTAAAAATGTGAAAAATCGCGCACTCAGGACGTGTTACGACATGTTTTACGGCAATGGTATCGAGTGCTCATTGACTCTCGCCTGCTTCGTCACAGATTGCGACATGTCATGTTTTAGCCGATGTACATTTGAAATGGGAAATGTGCACCTTCACGGAAAGAAGCCGGATTAACATTTTCATGGATTAATAATTTAAATTCTGCTCTGTACCTCATACAAAACTATACCACCAGAGAGAAATGGGACTGCAACACAACTACTTTTGGTAGAGCTTTTGACATTTTCGCAAAAAATAAATAAATTATTGTGATTACACTTGTCTGTCCGTTATGCTTTTATTTATAACAGTACATAGTTTTGAGAAATTGTTATGGGTAGGTTTAGGGGTAGGTGTAGGATTAGCGGCTCAAAATATAGTTTTAATACTATATTGCTACTAAAATTGACATTTTCCTACACATTTCTGTACGTTTTATTCTTTTTATATTCTGTATAAAATGGGTATGTTTAGGTTAGGGGATCTTAAATTTATCTGTAAAATGGTAAAAGGGAAATTATACAGATATCTTTATGAAATGAAAGATTCATAAATATTTTACGTTTTTTAGCTGTAAAAACGTAATAATGCTATGTTTAAATGTCGCCAATACGTCCATATTTTATCCAAACGTACGTTTTGTGTCTCTGAAAGTTACGTATTAATACCTACGTATTAACGATGAGACCAGGCTGGTAATGCGGTCAAGCTCAGTCTGGCTGTCTGGAATTACTTTAGCCGTGCGTTTCCCTGAAAATAATTGCACACCTTAGAACGTTCATCAGCCAATCAGATTCAAGCATTCAACAGCCCTGTAGTGTGTGTGTATTATATATATATATATATATATATATATATATATATATATATATATATATATATATAGTGGGGAGAACAAGTATTTGATACACTGCCGATTTTGCAGGTTTTCCTACTTACAAAGCATGTAGAAGTCTGTAATTTTTATCATAGGTACTCTTCAACTGTGAGAGTCGGAATCTAAAACAAAAATCCAGAAAATCACATTGTATGATTTTTAAGTAATTAATTTGCATTTTATTGCATGACATAAGGATTTGATCGCCTACCAACCAGTAAGAATTCCGGCTCTCACAGACCTGTTAGTTTTTCTTTAAGAAGCCCTCCTGTTCTCCACTCATTACCTGTATTAACTGCACCTGTTTGAACTCGTTACCTGTATAAAAGACACCTGTCCACACACTCAATCAAACAGACTCCAACCTCTCCACAATGGCCAAGAGCAGAGAGCTGTGTAAGAACATCAGGGATAAAATTGTAGACCTGCACAAGGCTGGGATGGGCTACAGGACAACAGGCAAGCAGCTTGGTGAGAAGGCAACAACTGTTGGCGCAATTATTAGAAAATGGAAGAAGTTCAAGATGACGGTCAATCTCCCTCAGTCTGGGGCACCATGCAAGATCTCACCTCGTGGGGCATCAGTGATCATGAGGAAGGTGAGGGATCAGCCCAGAACTACACGGCAGGACCTGGTCAATGACCTGAAGAGAGCTGGGACCACAGTCTCAAAGAAAACCATTAGTAACACTACGCCGTCACGGATTAAAATCCTGCAGCGCACGCAAGGTCCCCCTGCTCAAGCCAGCGCATGTCCAGGCCCGTCTGAAGTTTGCCAATGACCATCTGGATGATCCAGAGGAGGAATGGGAGAAGGTCATGTGGTCTGATGAGACAAAAATAGAGCTTTTTGGTCTAAACTCCACTCGCCGTGTTTGGAGGAGGAAGAAGGATGAGTACAACCCCAAGAACACCATCCCAACCGTGAAGCATGGAGGTGGAAACATCATTCTTTGGGGATGCTTTTCTGCAAAGGGGACAGGACGACTGCACCGTATTGAGGGGAGGATGGATGGGGCCGTGTATCATCAGATCTTGGCCAACAACCTCCTTCCCTCAGTAAGAGCATTGAAGATGGGTCGTGGCTGGGTCTTCCAGCATGACAACGACCCGAAACACACAGCCAGGGCAAATAAGGAGTGGCTCCATAAGAAGCATCTCAAGGTCCTGGAGTGGCCTAGCCAGTCTCCAGACCTGAACCCAATAGAAAATCTTTGGAGGGAGCTGAAAGCCCGTATTGCCCAGCGACAGCCCTGAAACCTGAAGGATCTGGAGAAGGTCTGTATGGAGGAGTGGGCCAAAATCCCTGCTGCAGTGTGTGCAAACCTGGTCAAGAACTACAGGAAACGTATGATCTCTGTAATTGCGAACAAAGGTTTCTGTACCAAATATTAAGTTCTGCTTTTCTGATGTATCAAATACTTATGTCATGCAATAAAATGCAATTATTTAAAAATCATACAATGTGATTTTCTGGATTTTTGTTTTAGATTCCGTCACTCACAGTTGAAGAGTACCTATGATAAAAATGACAGACTTCTACATGCTTTGTAAGTGGGCAAACCTGCAAAATCGGCAGTGTATCAAATACTTGTTCTCCCCTCTGTAAATATATATATAAAAAATTGATTTATGTCATCAATAATTTAATGTAATTAAATCAACTAAAAAATTTAAATTGACTGACCACCTTAATATTAACATGGTAAAAGCTGAAATTGACTTTTCATTGTTTAAGCTGTTTTTTTTTTATTTTTATACGTGTTACACGTACATATGGGACACAACTGGCACCTGTTGTCATCATCCATGTTATTTCTGTCTAATGTGTTTCTCCTTTTGCTCCTGTATGAAGTGATCTGTTTGGATAGAGAAAGGACACACACACACTTCACTCTGTAAAGCCGCAGGGCAGCTGCCTACAGAATGGCAGCGAACACACACAAACACAGCACTGATGCATCATAACGCTACAGGAGCAGAGCAGTCTGTGTGTATCTGCCTGTGCCCGTTTGATTTGACCAGGATTCTGCTTACAGTGTGCAAGTTACTTACATCCACAGAGAACATGTTTAGCATGAGACTAGAAGCTATATTTTACATTTTATGAAGGGAGATTGGGAAAATAAAAGTTCTTTACTGGCATTGATGGTTCCAGAAAGAACCTTTACCTCCCATGGAATCTTTCCATTGCACAAAACGTTCTTTATAGTGGAAAACGGTTCTTTAGATTATTAAAATGTTTGTCATATTAAGAAAAATGGTTCTTTTTAAGAACTGTTTGCTGAAAGTGGAACCAAACTTGGTTCTTCTAATGCATCACTTCAAAACCCCCTTTTTGGATTCTTGATTTTTAAGGGTGTAGGTTGATCGGAGAGGGTTTCAGTGTGTTGCTCTGCGGTTCCTAAGATGTTCTGAGAGGTTTCTTACTGCGCCAAGTCATCCTTCAATCGGTTTTATTCTTTTCCCATCCTAAATATGAGCCAACCTGCTGTCAAAAGCATTGTCCATTAACTTAATAAAGACACCAAAATGTCTTAAATATCAGGCGCAGCAGTTCTCACAACAGTATTATTATTATTCTCCAAGAGTACTTGACATTCTGGCAATTCATCAAAAATGCACTTGTGTGTATAATATAACCAAGATTGTAATTTATCTAACGCTCTGAGTCGAATTATCTTCTTCAGCCAAGCTTTTATGAATTATTATTATTATTATTATTATTATTATTATTATATGTATGTGTATATCATGCATAAATAAATACATTTTAAATACCCCCTGTAAAATCTGCAAGATGATAATTTTAAGTAAGATTAAAATAAGAATTGAATTTATTTTTTAATAATTAAAAAAAACTACTTCGTCAATGAAAGGTCAAGTCAAGCACATCCATTGTGGCTGAGAATACTGTATTTCACACTTGTTCCACTTGATGAATTGGAAAATGTATAGTGTTGGCCAGCTGATATTTCACGGCACTACCCTTTCCCTTCCTACTCAATAGTAAGTCCTTTGCTAGTCAAAAAATGTTGAAATATTAACAGACAGAAAGATAGAAAACTAGAGAATTGGAATGAAGCACATGAGTCTGAAGGATGTTGTTTTTCCAGCTTTAATGGTCAATGTTTTCACATCTTTCATTACACAGCTTCAGAAGCAAACCTCTGATTGTCAGAAGCATCTTATTTAAAGCCCCCAGAAAAGTCATTGAAAATGTTGCAGTTAAATAAATAGAGTATGAAAGAATGATTTTGACAGAACAGCATCTACTGTCATCTTACCACCCAGCACAACAAAAAAGCATGAAAACCTCTTTTGACGTCTTCATGAAAAGGTCTTCTGGTTGCAATTGCACAGCAGGTTCTTTGTATACAGTACATTGTGGTAAAATCACTCCACTCGCTTTACTTCTAATTTCTCTTACAATACACCGGAGATGACAAAAGACCATTGAAGTGTCTCCAGTGTTATCTACCGAGAGGTTTTCTAACCCAAACAAGAATGACGAATGAGTTGCGTGTTTTGAGAACAAATTGTGTTGTTCGTGTACAACAGAAAGTACGTTATATACAAAGAGCACTTTCTACATCTCTAATGTCTTGACAGTCTTTAAGGACTGAGATGCTTCCACTAACAGCAGTATTAATTTATCATCTGAGGTATTTCTAATTTTGAAACAAGAAGAAATGAGACTGTTGGTGTTTGCGATCTATGAATCCCACAGCCAACATTATCTCTTTAAGTATCAACTAGGACTCCTAAAAACAGGAGCTGGTTTATGGGTGGATAATTGTTTCAAGACACTCATTATGTTTTGATCTACATGCCTCCATTTGACGAGTATACTTAAAGTTATGGCATACATGCCATTGCTATATTGCTCCAAATACTATTTTCTAAAAAAATACAGTACGTAAAATTAGACAGCATGATTTCACCAAACGAAAGATGAAAAGTAAACGCAAACCTCACTTCAGGAACCAAGGGAATTCTTACTGCGGGAAAGTTTGAGCGAGAGCAGCAAATTTAGCTTCATCAAAAACATGTTTCTACTGAACAAACCTTGCAGCAAAGGCTTTGAGCGGCAAATAAACCAATATTAGAAACAACGTTCTGTAAGAGGCTGTTCTTTCAGAGGTATTCAGTTTCTATTTGGTTGCCTAAACCAATATTTCCCTACCCTGTTCCTGGAGGCACCCCAACATTTGGGATGCCTCCCTTATCTGACCCATCCATTTCAGGGCTTCGGAGTCTCTACTAATTAGCTGATTTAGGTGTGCTTGATAAGGAAGGAGTTCAAAAAGTGTAGTGTTGGGGTGCCTCCAGGAACAGGATTGGGAGACACTGGCCTAAACCAATGGTTCCCAACTGGTTTGATGCGTCCACAATAATTTGGTGCAAATTTATTTCAAAGTCACTCCAATGTTGCAAAAGCAAACCAGGTGAGAAACACTGGCCTGAATGAAAGTGATGCAGTGTTGTTTTAAGTACAAAGACAGTCAACAGACTATGTTTTTACATTCCACTGGCACCATTCAATCGGTGACCGCCATTTAGTCGGTCACCACCGAGTACCTCTACATCACAGTGCCTTTAAGTGAGAAGTGAAAAGTTAGGCCAGAAACATACTCTACTCAAGTATGTGAACACAGGCAATCTGTTAAAAAAAAACAAAAAAACAAGCTCACTTAGCTAGAAGTGTTTGAGTTTACTTGCCTGTGTAGAGTATGTCTTAAACTGACAATTTGGAGCTCTATTTCCTACTCTAATTTGATTACATACAAGTTACGCATTTGCAAGTGCACTGCAGTATAAACGTTATCCCAAAAAACACACAAGGATGGAACTAACACACTGCTCTCTCTGGCTGAGAACATATAGCGATTTTTCGGCCACTGACCTTGATTGTGTCCATGTAGACGAATTCTAGTCCAGCTTCTAGTCAAGGCTGAACCTCTCTGGCCTGTTCTGTAGTGGCCTCATAAAAATGGGCTGTGTAACCCAAGCATTGCCCAAAGAGAGGCTAAAGATTAAATATTTAAATATCCTTTGAGAAGTCTGCATCATCATCATCATCGACACATGATGCAAAGTTTTTTTGACCACAACTGAAGAGTCAGTTATGGCGATTTGTGGCTCAGGAGCAGCTGTCATTATGTTGATAAGCATGTGTAAATGTTCACACTTAAACAATGCTCAACTCAAATGTCTTAACTCCAATACAGTAAAGATATATTCTGAGACCCCTGGAAATTCAAGGTCATGCCAAGCTGGTTTGTTGCTGGGTGTCTATCAAGGTGGTCAACCAGCCCTAACCAACTTTGACCAAGATGATCTACCAGATCAACCTAAGCAGCACCAGCTGGTAATACAGCTGATCAACCATCTAGACCAGGTATGACCATAGCTTTAATTAGCTAGAAACCATATGAAACCAAGTACCATCTGAAGCGGATTGCTTAAATACAAACAGTGAGTGATGGTATATATGGAGAGATAGTCCTTGAGAGATTGAGACATTCCAGATGTCAGGCTTTTAGACTTCAATATATAATTTTCCTTCACTTTTTTTACATTAAAACTTTTTCTTTTTACAACACAATGGTGTTTCTAACTTATAGAACAAGAGTTGTGAGCGTACGTTTGGTTGTGCTCACGTCCAATAAAAATGAGGTATGACCTCAATTTTTCAAGTAATTCCAACAACTCATGGATATTTAGCTGTAATCCCAAATCAAGGAGTGGGGAATAAAAGGAAAGAAGTTTGACCATCCTTTCACACTGGTCATTGGGAAAGCCGTAGCGCTCCTTTGGTGCTCCGAGCCATAGTATCTGATGGTCGTGGGATCAAACTCGGAGCTGGGGACTCTCTGTGTGCCCGAACTTGTCCCACGGATCGTGAAGTCTGCTGGGAGCTCCGTAACGGAAACCGCTTCCGATAATGTAGAGACTCTGAGCGTAACAACAGCCGTGTGTACTGCACTTCTGGCATTATCATCTTTAGACACTCGTCTCGTGGAGGGACGTGGCCTTTTTGTGTTATGTTAACTGGTAAATCGTACCCAACGATTGCCACTTTGGAACTTGGCTGCCAAGGCCGTAACTCCTTATTTGTGATCTGTGCAGCAGAGCGAAGAGGTGGCAAGTTTCCCCCGAAGCAGCTACGGACAAGTCGGTCACGAGACTGTCGCAACAGCTGGACTTCTCGCTCAACACACGCTAGTCCCAATGCTCTCAGCTGCCGCCACAGCGAAGCATTGAAGTAATCGTACAATACGGAATCTATTGCGTTCCAGGCTCTGATTTTGGCAGTATTTTCGCTGGAAAGGCTGCTCTTGGAGTCAGGTGTGCGCATGTTGAGACTGATATACAGAACATCATCCAGATCCCAAGACAACAAACGGCGTAACAGCACCAATGATTCGTCGAAGTATTCCGCGATCATAACCAACGAGAACACCCGCTCCACCTCTGCAGCGAATCGTTTTGCATACCCCGGTGCTTCTGAAGATGGCCGGTCCTTATCACCACCTAGGTCAAAAGTCAGCGTATTTCTCGCATACATCGAATCCTTCTCTTCTGGACGATAGTAGCTCCATGGGTGGTCCAGAAAAGTCTCTAAAGAGCCATTTGGGACACGTTTAAAGCTAAGACAGTACTGATTGAAGTAGGTAAAAAGAGACTCAAACATCGCTCCCGGTTCCCGCAATATAGTGATGTACATAGTGTTGTTGGGCATGAGGCGTCGTAGCTCAGCCCGACTGAACCGTAAGTGGTTAGTGATTATGTCAGGTGGCGTGGTGTGCGGGTGAACAAAATGGGCACTGAACGGCCGAGGGTAGCAGAACTGGTGGTCACAGGTGGTAATGGGCAGCGCCACAGTGAGGTTGTTGCGTTCTGCAAAACGGAAGAGGATGTTCTGCACAGTGGAGCTGGCGGTTTTATGAGTCTTCAAGAAGGCTACACTGGTGTGTTTAGCAGGTCCACTGCTGCCCTGGGTGGAGGAGACCGTGGAGGATGGACAGCCCAACCAGAATGCCTCCAACGTCCTGCAATAAGAAAGGGAGAATCAATGCACCCAGCTTTGAAAATCAGTGTGGAAAGATAAGAAAAATGGTAATGCAAAAAACCCTACTGAATAAACCATCTTTAAGCCACCTTTAAGCTTAAGGTGTTTACTGGTTTTAGCTGGCTACTTTCTTCTGGGTCAGGTTTGCTTGTTTTAAAAGGTATTTTGGGCACTTGGTCAACTGGTCAAGTTGGGAGACCAGTTGGCCAAGCAGCTAAACCAGCAAGGTAAAGCAGGAAGCAAATGAATAGACCAAAAACAAATGTGGCAGAAGAGAGGACTGAGTAGTGATGCACTGAAATTTTGGCAACCAAAAAAAAATGTGGCTGAATTTTTTTTGATTCGGTTGCAATAGTTTTGAAGGGCCAAAATCATTGACCGAAACAGTCACTTTTAATTAGCGCTTCTTCTATGATACTTTGTACACAAAATGCAGATAAACAACAAGATGTAAACATGTTGTGTGTGTGCACTGTGACCAAAACAATGTGTAAAATTTACTAAAACTGTTTACACCTGGTATTAAGATGCGTTTTAGGATCACAAGTGGACAACGCTAAATACAGGTGTAAACGGGGTATAAAACGTTTTGAGCTTGTCCAATTTCGACCACTTCCAGAGGTAGTCGAAAACACGTTCGATCGGATTGCTTTCATAGTGTATTTCATTATGGGAAGCGTGCTAGCCAGACTGGATTTAAACTTTGTCGGCTGGAGAAAAACGTCCCAAGCTCAATGTTCTCTCACCATTCCTGATTTCTAACACACACACACACACACTCACAGCATTCGGCTGGTCTTGTTACGGTCAGAGCAGAAACAAAGCTGCTGCTCTCCGTGTGTTTTTCTGTCGTCTCCGGTCGCGTTCATATGTAAATTGTGCAAGTTTATTTCGTCCATTAGATTGAAAGATCTGTAAAAGCCCACACATTTACCCGCCCATAGACCCTCCCCTCGAAGAAATCAGGACAGAAGTGGTTGAAAGTGGAGAAAAGAGACGGATTAAAACACCAGGTGTAAACGGGTATGTTTCGCCCTCGTCTACTTGTGATACAATCGACCAAAATGCATCTTAATACCAGGTGTAAATAGGGATTAGGAATGCGATGACAAACGGAAGCAGTGCTCCTCAAAGGCTCTTACAAGTTCAAGTGACCCCCATGGTGCAGAAGCAAGCTGACAGTACTGAGTGCAATCAACACTAGGAATATCTTCTTCTGAGACATCTCCAGGTTCTTTCACTGCAAAAGAGAAGAATGGGAAAATTACAATAGTGTACATTACTCTTACGTTTAACACGCATCCAGAACACCGAGCAGTGTCTCAAATTGCAAAGCTTGTAATGGTTTGGGTCATGAAAACACATGTACAGAGACAAAGAAAACGAGCAAACCTTGAACAAGAACAGGACAGGTGTCACGTATTAGCATTCTAACATCGTTGCCTGTCTAGTGCTAACAAAGTCTTGGATATCGTCCATACGAGTCAGGGCCACCTCTTCCTTCGGCTTCTAATTACAGCTATCTCATCTCGCTTTCCCTTTCTCTCTCACCATATCGAATGGCACTTCTACACAACCTGCCTTTATTTCCACTGATCAAGCCTTGATACTACTGTCGTTTAATTAGCATTAACATTACAAAAAGGATTTCGCTCCTGATGCCAATCTACAATAAAATAAGCCAAGACAATTGAATGACATGACTTCCATTTTAAGCATATCGCACTAGTAAAGCTAGTCCAAGATCGGCAACACAAAACATTGACTAATATAATGAAAAAAACTGCTACCACCTGCTTCTAGTTTTATGATTTTATTGCAGTTGGGACTGTTTGCAGAATTTACAGCCGTTCAAATGGACAATGAAATGGTTGCTAGACCCAAAAAAAAAAAAAAATCACTGTTTGGATGAAGTGGGGCACACTGAGTGGTGAGCACTTTTTTACATTTGCGCACAACACACCATTTTTGCACTATTAATAAGCACAAGAAAGTAAATGCTGTTTTTAAATGACCAATATGAGTTTTACTGAATGCAAAATCAGGCTTAAAATGTATATGCAAACAAATCGCAGATCAGAGTTCAACAGCGACTGGCTGTCTGGGCTTCTTTTTCCAATGGTAATATAAACCGTCACCTACGACAAGAGTGCAATGTTCCTTAGAGGTCCTGTACTGGACCAGTCTGTATCATGTATCAGCACATAGTAAAAGCTCATAAAAAAAAGGTGCAGCAAGTCATTTTAGTGTGGGTTTACCAAGGCATCATTATTATTACTCATACTTGTAGTTAGGGATTTGTAGCAAACCTTTAAACCTGTTAAATTTTGGTGCCGTAGACCATGCCACTCGAGGAGAGACATGCTATTAAAACTTAAATTACTTGAGTGCCTTGAAGAAGCTCTTCTTTGGCTAGTGAGAGTCTCAGTTAGATGCCGCGCTTTAACTGTGCTGACTAATAATCCAGAAAGTTATGGCAGAACATGAGACCCCCTCAGAGACATCATGATTAAGGAAAGTTTGGTCGAGTCAGTGTGTGTTTTCTGTGCTGTAAGAGAAGATAAGGAGGAAGAGAAAATTAGAGGCAGAGGAAGACATGAATCACCCACGCAACCATCCACCTACCTACAGTACATGCACTCAAGTATGCAAAATAAAGATAAAAGACAGGGAACAAAAATCACATTGCTGATGAGATCAAAGGAGAATTCAGATGCATTACTTGCCAAAAAAAAAAAAAAAAAAAATTCTATTCACAATTCTACCACATCTCACTCTTTAGCTGGTATCAGTATAGCCCCTGTATGTGTATTGAATTGTACTTTATATAGCAGTGGTCAACGAATATGGGTTGCCGCTAGGGGTGTGCGATATTGACAAAAAAAATGATATCTTGGTATTTTCTTGATAACGATAATTAGACGATATTTTGCTGCTGAGTGTGTTTGTGCTGCACCTTGGCAGGTTTAGGACTGCCGTGGTCAGCTGACTCCTGAAGTGTTTGATATTTTTCATATTCTGTGTGGTGGTCAGTTCACAGCAGTGACAGAAATCATCTTTTTTACCTTTTATAAACCTAATTATATGCATGCATCATCTTTTGTGTCAACTTCATAAATTTAATAAAAAATTAATTATAATAATAAGACACAATAGGGCTGTTACCAATTAAATGAAATAAGTATCAACAAAATGCATCTTTGCGGTGCAGAGGAAACACAGAAGCTGCATTTGAAGTGGATTTAGATCATTTACACTGTTTAATGAACTAAGAGGTGACAAATTAATAACCTGCAGTTATGCATAAATAATGTTTTGATGTTTAAAACATAAAACGTTGAATATTGATATTTGAAATGATTTAAAACATGAAAAGATACTTTAAATGTGAAATTAAAACCGCCAGTAGGTGGCAGCAAGTTCACTGTTAATGAGTGAGTCATTGAGATTCAACCGATTCATTCAAACAGCTGATTCATTCAGGAACGAATCATTTGACTATCTTAGTCACTGAATCATTGATTCAACCGATTCATTCAAACAGCAGATTCATTCAGGAACGAATCATTTGACTATCTTAGTCACTGAATCATTGATTCAACTGATTCATTCAAACAGCTGATTTATTCAAGAACAAATCACTTGACTATCTTAGTCACTGAATCATTGATTCAACTGATTCGTTCAAAAAGCTGATTCATTCAGTAAGGAAACACTGCGTGTTGCTCAGTGTTAATGGTCGTGTAATAACTTCTGTATGACCTGGCAATAAACATTCTTGCAAGTGTGTCTATAATGTGATATGCTAAACTGATTTTATTTCGGGTGTGGGTAGGGTGTCGGTTCTATTTTAAGCGGGTCGGGTCGGGTGCGGATTTTAATTAGTGCTGCTGTCGGAAAACGGGTCGGATGCGGTTTTAAGCACTGCGGGTACGGGCGGGTGCGGATTTACAAAATCAGACCTGTGCAGGACTCTGTCCCTCACACACACCCAGAGAGTACATGCACACACTGCCAAATTTATGCAATGCACTGATGATGGCTGGTTTAATGTTGTCAGCCGTTTTACGCAGTGAACTCTCCCACTCAGAGGTACACAGCACTCGTTCGATCAGCTCCCACTTATTGTTAATGTAGTGCAGAGTAACACAAAGGTAGCCGATTTTTCTGTAGTCGTCAGTCCACATGTCCAATGTAACAGCTCCATTACTCCCCTCCAACTGCATTTTAAGTTCTGGGATTAGTTTTTGGCGAATCTCCTCTGCATATTTGTTAACTGCACGAGAAACCGTCGTAGGGTCAGGCAGTAGTTTAGCATCCACACGACCAGCCCGAGCACCAACATCTATCAACCCTTGTGCTAATGCAAAAAATCCCTCACCGTGTACTGCCTCAAAGGGTCTAATATCATTGCATACAAAGCTCACAGACAGCCTGGTTATGGTGTCCTTATCTCTACGAGGCACCTTCAGTTCTGTCCCCTTTGAAAAATACTGTTCGATAGAACTGCTTGTGCTTGGTTTGTTACCACAGTTATGCGCGTGCTTCCTCAGCGATGAAGTTCCACATTTGCGGCTATCCAACACGAAAGCTTTAAGGCAGGTTTTGCATGCAGCAAAGCCTTTCACAATATTGTTTTCTTCATCTGAGGTAACTCCAAATTTCTCCCACACACTGGACTTGATTTTTGATGACGTATTGTCGACAACTTTACAATCTCCACTAGCTATTCTTTTCTTCAACTCCTCAGGATCCATCTCGACGACTGCAGTGCAGGCAGATCGCGCGGGCGCGGTTGTGATTTTTTTTTTGTTTTGTTTTTTTAAAGTGAGAGATTCCTGGGAGGGCGTGCGCGGGCACAAATAAACTGATATGGAGTTGAAATTATTTTATCAACTTGAAATACAGGCAAGGCATATTTTTGTAGATGTGTTCCTAAAAATATGCATATATTTTTACATTTGCACGTGACTGTTTTAAACCCGTGTTTAGACCCATGTTTCGCCCTTGTCCGACCCGCACCTGTATCCGACACAGTTTGGATGTTTTTCACCCGTTTCAGAAAAATTTGCAGGTACCCGAACCCGTGTAGGACTCTGGTGAGGGATATACTCGATAATGTCAGATCTCACATTGTTAAAACAACAATTACAATATTATCGCACACCCCTAGTTGCCGCAAATGGATAATGCCAATATCAATATCTAGATCAGTGGGTCTCAGCAAACTTCCAAGGGCCTAATCACAGACATATCTGATGAGCGCATGAGCACAATGACCAATCAGAGGTGTTTACGATTCTGCTCAACAGCGCTCAAAGCGTCACATTTTTTAAATTTCAGTACTGACTTGGTATCGCAGTCTGTACTTTTGACAACACTAGTTACAAGGTAGTTTGTGACGTCAGAAACACCAGCGATTTCAAATCGCGTTTTTGAGGCTGTCTTTGGTTCACTGCAGTTAAGGAGAAAACACTCAGAAATAGTGTTGACTGATGAATTTGCACATGGTTTGTCTTAAAGCATATTAAAAACACCACATAGACATATAAACAACATTAAAAACTTGATTTTCACCACAGGGGGACTTTAAAAGTCATGCATTGCTTAAAAAGATTGGGAACCTTGAGGAATATTCAGCTCTTAAAACTTCTACAATCCTGAAATTTTAATTTTACAGAAGCTTGGAGTGTCCACAGATTAAAACAAAAAGTCATAAGTTTAAGAACCTCATTTTTGTACGCCAAAACCCAGAAACGAGTTAGCATTTTAGCACTTCCGGTTACATTGTCATGAAGACGAGTTTTTTGAATGTGTTTTTACTTAAATGCCTGAAATAAGTTATGTGGTTAACAAGCTCAAGATATTTAGAAGAACACTGTAGCGAATTAGCTCAGAGGAGAAATATTAATTATTCATAACTCATTATGATTATTCATTATGATTAATTATGAATATCTGAATCAGTTAAATAGATTAACTTGATGTGGCTACATTAACATTACAATCAATCAATCAGTTCATCCTATGAACGTTCAGTATTGATTATTAATTCTAAGAAAAGGATATTTTTCATGGCCACAGAAAAATAATTCTTCCTTTGTACTTACATAAGCGCTTAGAGCGCATAACAAGACCGATCATTTAAGTGACAATTTGTTTGCAGCAGGGAGTCAGAACCAAACATATATTGTGCACAAACTTTAATAACTAAATCATGGACAAGATTAAACAGACATAAAAAAATAAAAAATAAAAAAAACCCATACATACACAAAACATACATGGCAGGAGGCAAAGTTAAAGTGGTTAGAAGAACCGGGTCAGTACAGATGGATGAAGTTATGCAAAGACTCTAAAACCTGGGAGAACCATCCCTGATAAGCTCCTTTGTCTGAGCAAAGGAGTTTACAGTTTTACCAACTACACAGCAACTTGTATTTCTTAGTACATTACTTGCATTTGCCTGGGAAGGCGTCCAGATATACGGTCGCAGGAGAAAGTCTTGATGGTTCCGTCCGATGGTTTTGCAGTTGTGATTGTTTCCTTCCGTGTTGAGCGAAGGAACGACTTTGAACTTGCATGGTTGCTTTGACTCCATCGAGGTTGAGGAAGTTGCACATGCCATGAGGAGTTGGGCCTGCTGGCCCAACTGGCCGTGTGGTGGCATCTGGTTTCCTGTCCCACACACACACACGTGAGGCTGTGTGTGTAGACCTTATCTGGCCTGGCCTGTTGGCCGGCTGATAGACAGCCAAGATGACGCGTCGTTTTGGTCCAGAGGGAGAAGAGGAGGGAAAATCTGTGTGCCTCTCCTTAAGAGTCTGCAAGAAGTCCCACCCTTTATGATCGAGTTAACCAATGGGATTGTTGGGATTTCCCAGCGGGAAATCCTCTGAAATTCCTCTTCCCCATTTATACTCCAATTAATGTAACAAACACATACTGCCTCTTACAAGGAAGTGACATACATGAAAGTGTAAGTCGTGAAGTGAGCGTTAATTTGATAGGAGACGCGACATATGAGGTTACATGAACTAGCAAGTTGCTCATAAGACATGCATAAACGAAATAACATACAAGGGACACTTTACAAGATAGTTATATGCGTACATACAATGTCCTGGAGTGCATGTTTATTTATAGACGGTTTGTCTATAACTTGAGGCAAAAGTGTGTGTTTTACAGGCTTTGTGTCTTAACTATGGCCTTTTCCATGTGGCCACATTTTTTAGGGCCATAAAACGTCTTATCAGTTGGTATCCAGGTCAACTGAGGACCTTTCTCTGTTGTGTTGGGGGAAGGTCTGTTACTAAGCACAAAGCATTTAAAACATTTGTTAAATGTAACAGGCGATTATGTGTCTGATTTGCCTCAGTCGCTACAACACTTTTGTTGGTCACAGAGCTTATTTTCTTCGATCAAAAAGCCAATGGAAAAATCCCATTGGGTTTTTGTCAAGGGAACCAGAGTGAACTTCCAGGTTGACCTACAAATATATGTCAGTGCAGCACTATTTAGAGAGCAGGCAGGCTGATATAATATACATAAAACAGTTTCATGTCAGCAAATGAAACGGAGAACAAAACCCGCTGAACCCCAATGAACTAGAACAGCAAGGCAAATCCGCCACCCAAACATCAGTGCCTGACCTCATTGACAATCAAAAAGAGTGGAAGCTGTTCAAGAAGCAAAGATCCATGGTTTTGAAATTAAGTTCAACAAGCACATACGACCATGGTGTTTGGGTGCCATCACACTTTTGGCCATGGATTGTATATTAAAAATCTGCATTGAAAGTAACAAATAATCCCTCTGCTGTACACTACAAGACCAGTAATACCGCAGCAGATTCACAATCATCCCCTGTCATTCAAGCCACACAAAGCCAGAGTCGAGGAGAAGGCAAGGAGATTAGAATCCGATCTGTGCTTTTTTGTTGGAATCAAAATGTGGCTTTTGGGGGAAATCACCAAGAGTCAAGCTGTGATCCTACGGTGCTGAGTGGTTCTATTGAGGAACTGTGGAAAGACACTCTCTGGAGAACGTGTCGAGTTACTGTGATATAGCCAAGCTTGTGTGACCAATCCAGCAGTGACGTGAGGAGCAGCCAGACAGGCATACAACGTTATAGATGCCTGGGACAGATGGTGGTTAAGAGGACGCTTTAGGCCAGACATACACTCTGAAACAAATGTTTTGGCTCAAGAATTATTCTTTTTGAATTATGACATCTTCAAACCAACAAACTACACCAAGCACTAATTTGTAGCATAAAAGCATAATTGAGTGGTGACTCTGGAACCAATGTATCTTATCTATTTCAGTTCAAATTAACAGTTAGCATTGCATAGCACATAATAAATTTAACTTGTAACATGTAAATTTACTGAACAAGTAAGATAACACTTGTCACTGGCATTAGCGCAGTAATTGTTCATATTGTCACTGTTGGGCAGAAACTCTCTCTATATTTCATAATTTCTTTTTCATAAATCATTACTATTGGTCACCCTATACATCAGTCTGTGGGTTTTGCAAATATTTAACCAATGAAAAGTATTAAAAAGAGCTTGTGACTAAACCTCGTAACTCCATTGGATACACAAACTGCTGGAAAAATGCTGGGTTGTTTCAACCCATGTTTGGGTCAAATACGGACAAACCCAACTGTTGGGTTTAAAAATTTAATAAAAAGATTTAAACCAACAGTTGGGTTTGTCCATATTTGACCCAAACATGGATTGAAACAACCCAGCATTTTTTAGAGTGTAAAACCTCATAACTAACAGAAATGGTCTTATTATTGGGAGATACGAGGGTCCATGGCCATTGTGAAAAAGCGTAACGGCTAACTTGGATTGATAACCAATCACATTACAGCTTTGACCTTATTGAATTTCGTTCACATTTGTGCAACAGTCAATCACTGTTTGCGGATACCATAGACATGAGAAGTGCCGTAAACTCAATAATACCTGTTGTACAATTGTCCGTGACTTCACTTATAAAACAGCTTTTTTTTTTTAATCAGTGTAAACTCTAAAAATAGATCAATCCAAAATGAATTTTAAAGAGCAAACGTGATGAAGATTAGCCAATGGGCTGTCGATTCATTAAAGTGCCTCATTATGGTTTTTTGACTATTCCCTTTCATGCAGTGTGTAATTTCGCTGTTTGTGAATGTACACGTTCTGCAAAGTTGTAAAGTCAAAAGTGCACGATAAAGTTATTGTCTCCCAAAAGAAAGAATCGACTCTACAAGTCATTTTTAATTAAATAGACATCATCGTTACTGTCTTTACAGGGTGTACAATCGCTGAGCTTTAGGAAGCCTCTGGACAGAGCTGAAGTTGTTATGGTAATGGACGTTTAGCTTCCGAAACACGCGCTGTACGTGGTAGACCGATCACAACAGACTGGGCCATTTGGCCAATCAGAGCAGAGTAGGCTCACAGAAAGGAGGGATTTAGAGACTGATTCATCCGTCGAGTCGTTTGAGAATCACTGAACAATGTGGTGATGTGCAATGTATGAGAAAATTAAAGTGTTTTTTTACCTTTGATGCATGTAAACCTGTTGAAACTTTAAAATAGCATAATAGGTTTAAATAAGCTATTTCCTCAAAAAAGCAAAAAAACTTTTAATGTCAACTTTTAATGTCTCTTTACAAATGTTGAGAACTAGATATCTACTGAGAACTGGTCACTGGTCTGAGTTTTCTCTTTCTACTTGTCTTAAAACTTTCTGCATGTGACGATTTCTGGATGGCAGAAGGAACTTGATGAAACCACATATTTTTGATGCTCATCAGTTTTGCCCTTGGGGTTGATCACAGAAACAATGTGGATAGAAAAACTATAGCACCATACTTCATTTTTGTTGACAGGAATGACGCTGTGAGGTATTGAAGTACAGAGCGTTCAATAGACTCAACAACATTCTAGTCGTTTAGCCGGCAAAACATCTTTCCAAAAACTCCATAAACATTTTTGAAAGTTGCCAGTTGTGAAAATGATGTGATCTAGGACCTTTATACAGTACATATCACTAAAGACTATTCCTCAATCCTCACAGCCTCATTTTCACCAGTGTAAAATTCAATGTGGCATCAATGTGAGACACAGGACCAGAAGTCATCTCTAATTGGTCAGATACAACGGGTATAAATGATAATTCTCTTACTCATTCAATACACCTTCATAGCATTTCCTCAACACATATTTTTTCAAAGCTGCTTGCAGAGGATAGTGCCTTACAAAACCCCAGTTAGAACTGTTAAACATAGCTGAGAGTACATAAAATAAGCCAAAATATTTATTGCATTAATAACTAGTATTTAAAATGTATCTACATCCAAGTCCAATCACTGATGTTACTATTAGTGCTGTTATTAGAGGAAACTTTTTCCATTTAAGATCTATTGCAAAATTGAAGCATCTCCTTTCAAGCAAAGATTTAGAAGTTGTGATTCATGCTCTTGTAACATCACGGTTAGATTATTGCAACTCTCTTTATTTTGGTCTCCCTCAGTCTTCATTATTACGTTTGCAAGTTGTTCAAAATGCGGCTGCTAGACTGCTGACTGGGTCTAAAAAGAGGGACCACATCTCCCCTATTTTAGCATCTCTTCACTGGCTTCCCATTAAATTTAGAGTTGATTTTAAAATTTGTATATAAAGGCGTTGTCTGGCCGTGCACCAAGTTATATAAGTGATCTTGTGCCATACGGTCCTGCTAGGGCACTTTTTAGTGGCTGGGCCCAAGCTTTGGAATGGTCTCCCCTATCATGTGAGGTCCGCTCCTTCATTGGACATTTTTAAAATCTACTCTTAAATCATATTTTTATTCTTTAGCGTTTGAAAACCTGTAATTATTTTCATGCAGATCTGCTTTGTACTCTGTACAGCACATTGGATCAGTCCATATTGTGTTTAAATGTGCTTTATAAATAAAATGTTGTTAGATATTTTATTTGCCATTTGTAAAATGTGCCACGGCATTTGTTTTGATTCCAAATGCCAGCAGTCGAGTCAACATTATAAAGAAACCAGCATGAAAATCACATGCTGCAGAAGAGATCGCGCTTACATTCTCCACATGCCACAAATTACAGTCAGAACAAACAAATCATAACAGCAGGCCCACCCAACAGGTAAATGTAAATGTGAAGAGTGATGGCAGTAGCAGGTCTTTCCACCCTAGTGCAATAAAAATTGAAAAATACACTTGCCTTCTGTTCAACTGTGTGTTCCTGTGACTTATAATTTGTAGGAATGTAGGATTATGATTACACTAGTTTAACGATTCCCGGTTGAGCTTATACTCGTTATTGAACTTGTAAACTTTCTCCTAGAATTCCATATTTTTAAAAGGAATATTAGGTGTTAAACTTACAACTTAAACTGAAAATATTCAATATATAAATTATACAGTATAATGACAATTGCATACATACACTGCAAAAATTGTAATTTTAACTGTAAAATACTGTACAAATGCTACAGTTTAGGGTTTTGTTTAGTGGTGGAACGGTTCTCGGTAAAAATCGAACCGTACGGTTCTCCACGCACTTGCAAATGATGCTTGTTCATCTCAAATCTGACGACGTATCTATAATATGGTTTCTTGAAAATACCAACGTGTAAAACAGACAGACAGAGTTAGGCTAATGTATGTTTCTGTCGATGGATACACATTCTGGCTTCCCAATGCATTACAACAGCGAGGATCAAAAAGTGTGGACAAAACAGTCACTCGTGTGTGCGAGTGCGTCTGCTCGAACATGACTCAGGCATTTACGCCGTCATCACCCGGGTGAGAACACACACATTGTGTTTAAACTAAACTCATTTAAGCCTTGGCAATTTAAACATTCAAGAGCAAGACACAAAAGAACTCGCGCACGCTGAGAGGAGATTTGTGTGTGTGTTGAGAATATTGAGTTCTCTTTCAAGTCTTGCGCCTGAACGGACAAATTCACACAAAAATTATGTCAACATGCCCGTCTTGGTGAGTAATCCTAGGGAACATAGTAGGTTATGTCTTAAGTGAAGCATAAACAGTCGATAAAACGTGTGTTCATGTGTAACTGTGTACTGGATCTGTGCATTATGTCTTAAAGGGAAAGAAGCCTTTTCCTGCTGTCTGCGCTCAATGTTCAAACAACAAATGACAAATCACTCACTGCTCTTGACTGAATAACTTTTTGTAACTTCAATAATGATTAATCTTTAAATTTATACAGTTATAGATTATAATATGCAATGTTATTTCATATATTTGATTACTTTATTAAATTTCTGTACCTAAAAACTACTGTTAGATGCCTGAAAAGCACTGTTTATTTTATATGCATCTTTGCTCTATTGTATGTATTTGTGTTGTTGCTTGGAGTTTGATTATTTGTTCTTATTTTGTTTATTTTTATTTGACAAATGTCCTAATTACCCTGAACACAGCACATACCGAACCGCACCGAAACCGTGACCCTAAAACTGTGATAAAAACCCAAACCGTGAGTAATTTGAACCGTTCCACCCCTAGTTTGGTTACATCTTATGTTAAGTATATCGCATTATATTAGTGTGTTATTATGATATTACGCTATATTTACCTCAGCTTGTGGAAAATCTACTTGAGAGAGAGAAAACTTTGATTCTGCATGCGGCTTTCTCATTAACGTGTTATTATTATGGTTGTCAGTATATTATAAAGGTTAAACATTTTTATTAGTTAATTAGTTTAGTATATTTTTAATATATTATAGTAATTTCAGTCTGCAGTGTCAAATGAAATATAATGAAAAATACATAAATTCTATTGGTGTCATTTAAAATACTAAAGTTCCTGAATTTGAGTTTAAAAGCCATTGACAATTCAATTATGAATTAGGGCTAAACTTGGCTGTCTATAGAGCTTAAAGTTTGTTAAACCCAGAATAGTCCTTCAATGGGAGTTATTAGGCCACTTGTTTGAGCTCGGTTATCCACAAACACATTCATAAGGCTTGGTTTGTTTACATTTAGATTTATTTGTTTTCCAGGGAGGTTTTCAAAAGGTCTTAGCTAATCCATTAACACATAAAACTGTACGGAAAACATCCACGTTTGAGATAAGGATGCTGTATTGGACTCGTCATCTGTACTACTTTTTTGTGAACAGTGGTTGTCTGTGGGACCTGTGACAGAAGCCATTATTTAACCTAACAGTGCGACTATAGACTCAAATATTATATTTATTTTTTCATATATCACACCACAAAGCACATCTATTGCACTCACGGTTGCAAAGCTCTCTCTCTATCGCGATCTCTCTCTGCAGACTGCACATCTGATGTGGCATTGTCTAAATCCCCCCCTCAATCTGGGAAATGAGGCTTGAAAATGAGCATCAGCAAACCCCCAACCATCCACATCCTCTCACACACACACACACACACACACACACAACCTAGAAGTTAATGTTTTTTTTTTTTTTTTATAGCATTAGATATGAGCAGATATTTTTACTTGACTTACAATATATACATAAAAGTATATAAAAATGTCCTTTTTGGATTATTAAACAAAATCAAAAATTATTTTCTCTATTTATTTCAAATAGATCAACTCAAACCTAAAAGATCAGATTATTTATAACAAAATGTCTGACGTCAGCGCAAACAATTAATAAAACTATAAAACAGTTTACACTCTGAACTCTGATTGGATGCCAAAGCAGATAAGATCAATTCTATTTTAAAAGGCAAGTAGCAATGTTGCTTGGCAATTTTTAACCACAACAGCCCACGTCACACTTCCGCATTTCCCATTTTATGCTCCACATTACTTTATGTGTAAACAATATAGACGAAACGCTGGAATGTTTGCAATGACACATTAAATTAATCAAAAGTGACAGTAAAGACTTTTACAATGTTACAAACGATCTGGTTTCACATGAATATCAGTCCCGGCCACTTTATTAGGTACACCTTGCTAGTACCTGGTTGGACCCACTTTTGCCTTCAGAACTGTACCGGTACTTTATCAGTAATAAAACATTTTAAAGACAACAAAGCAAGCTGTCTCTCTCAGAAGGTGATCAAGTATTTGGGATGTGCTCGATGTTAAAAATTGTTATGCACAATAAGTGGTTAAAAAGGAACTCGCACTGAAATCAGCGAGACCGTTTTTGACCCAGGAAAAACCATAGAGTGTAGCTCTCTATAAAACAAAAACTGTGTACAACTCAATAGACAATCTCATCTTAAGAACTACAAAAACTCAAAACACTCGTGCAATGTTGTAGAGATGCAATCAGATAAGAGCTTTTGTCATTTGAAAGCAAATATGCAATAAACCCCATGAACAGTCCTCAGGCGTGCCATCTGAGATGGAGACAAATGTTGCTGTGACACTTAAGCTGGATACTTATAACCATACGTACAGATTAGCTGAAACACAAACCTTAAATATGCACTGTGTAAATTTTAGCGGCATCTAGTGGTGAGGTTGCAAATTGCAACCGCCCAACGCTCACCCCTCCCTTTCGAAGCAAACAGAGAAACTACGGTGGCCGACACAGGACAAAGATGTCGTCGTCGGAGAGAGCAGGGAGTAGCTAGCGCTCTGTAGAGCAGTTTGTCCGTTTAGGGCCACTGTAGAAACATGGCGGCGCGAAATGGTGATTTCACTGTAAGGGGACCCGCGGTGTGTGTAGATAGAAATGGCTCGTTCTAAGGTAATAAAAACATAACGCTTCATTATGTAAGGTCTTTATACACCACTGAAAACAGGTATGTATATTATATTGCATTTCTGTCAAAAGATCCTCTGAAATATTACACACTGCACCTTTAAGAAGAAAAACTAAAACAATGCACTTCGGTTATTTGTTTTCACAGCACTTGAAGACCATTAGCCCTGCCAGCGTCATCTTCGCACTGCATGTTTGTGGTCTTTCATATGAAAGCTTTGTACATCATCCCACCATGTGGCCAAACTTGCCCCATGAACAGGCCACCGTCCACCCCCAACCCTGACCTCCAGAGAAAACGCCAGTTGCCCCAAATATCCCTCAGAGAAGAGCAGATTAGACGCGCAGACGTCTCTTTACTAACTACACTAATTCCTCCCTTAAGCTGGACGGTTACTCGTCTTCTTGACTTGTGGGATAAAAGGTTGCGCAAGAGTCACAGTTTGGTCCGTCTATTTTAAATAGCAAGTAGTTTTTCCAATTAATCAGCTATGCTAGATAGTGGTCGCAAAAGACCAGAAAACAATTGCATTGAATTTGTTCGTTGCGGCTTTATTCACGCCCGGAAACAAGTGAAAAATAGAGTAAATTAATAAATAACTAAACTATTAATAAAGAAATAAAAACAGCATTTATATAAGGTTATAAAAATTTATCTTTAAAAAAAAATATATATACACATCTAAAACTAAATCTGGTTTTACGTCTTTAAAAGAATCAAAAAAGTAAAGAGTCATACACTGTAAAAATGATTTTTGGTGTATTCCATAATAATAATAATAATAATAATAATAATATGAATATGTTTTATTTAAATGGTGCCTTTTAAGAAGCCAAGGACACTTTACATAATATTGACAAATAACACAAATAATACAGATACAATCATGGTACAACAACATGGACAGGCAGTTCTACGGTGATCATAACATACAAGACAATAACCAAAATATATATGGATCTGAAAATGAAAGTGGACCATCACTTAACAAAACATTGTAAATAAATGAGTTTTGAGTTCAGTTTTAAAGATCTGGAGTGAGGAGACGAGACCACCAACAGCAGAAAGTTTGAACTTGAGTAATACAAGCAAATTCTCAGTACTCGGTCTCAGGAACATACGGGTGTATTAATTCTGTAAGATATGAAGGTGCTAAGACATGGCAGGCCTTAAAAACTAGGCCAAGTATTTTAAACTGAATGCGACAGACAATAGGGAGCCAGTGCAGTTGCTGAAGAAAGGGCGTGATGTGAGCTGATTTTTTGTTGAAATGTAGGGGCACGAGCAGATGAGTTATGAACTAGTTACAAGCAATTAAGGGCTTTAGTGGATAGGCCACAAAACAGAGTTATAAAAGCATGGACAACAGTTTTGGCATCTTTGAGATTTAACGAAGGTTGTACACAGATAATGTTACGAAGATGGAAAAAACAGGATGTAACAAGCTGGCTAATATGGGGTTCAAAGCATAATTTTGAAATAAACAGTTAGGGATGCACCGATACAGAGGTCGCGT
Source organism: Coreius guichenoti (assembly GCA_039654105.1). Taxonomy (NCBI): domain Eukaryota; kingdom Metazoa; phylum Chordata; class Actinopteri; order Cypriniformes; family Gobionidae; genus Coreius; species Coreius guichenoti. The sequence goes on from CM077168.1 coordinate 52,308,388, forward strand.
TAACGTAGCAAACGCAGTGTTCACTCGCGCTCCGCTTGACCTGAGGCGTTACATGATCTCTCACGCCACATTAAAGAGCACCAAAATGGTATTTATTGTTTGAATTTTGTGATAAAATGAACAGAATTTTTAAGCGAAGACTTTTTGTTTGAAACCTGAAAATTGACCCACAGTCTCTGTTCAACTTTCTCTTCATAAATAAATAAATAAATACATACATACATACATAATCTAGCCTATATGCTTGTCCTGTAGGTCTGTGAATAAAAATGAAAATAAAAAATAACAAAAACAGAGCCTTTTCATCATTAAAATATGAAAATTAAAATGTAATAATAGATCATGACAGAATTTTTACCACCCTGTCTAACACGACCTCTGCACTGATATGAACACTTTGGCCGATACCGATAATTCTTTATATTTGAAAGCCAATAACTGATATATTGGCCGATAAAGATAAATCCAAATTTTTAAATAATATTTGAGAGCCTGATTACAAAAAACAAGTCTCACCATTAAAATCCATGCCTCAAACACACAATTACAATGATCTCATTATCATTTTATGTAGCCTATATGACAGACTTGCGCTGCACATGTTGCATTATCTGTATTTTCCTTTTTGAAGTGATTCTAATCATATTTCAAGCAATTCAAAACCATCATAGCGAACAGTGCGCATCTGAAGCGTCTCAGCTGAAGGAAATAATCCATTACTTATCGGCTTTAACATATCGGGCAAATTTTCTTATCGGGCCGATAACAATCAAAAAATGAACAACCGATACCGATATATTGTACATCCCTACAATTAGTACCTCAAGATTGCATATAGTGGGTGAAAAACAGAATTGGGCTGAGCAGAAAGATAGATGTGTATCATCAGCGTAACTATGGAAATTAAGAGCATGAGGATGGATGATCTGACCAAGAGGAAGCAAGCAGATTAGAAACAGAAGTGGACCAAGAACGGATCCTTGAGGTACACCACAGGAAACAGTGATAGAGCAAGATTTGTGTTTGTTAATACTAATAAATTCTTGCCTGTCTGCAGAGATATGAACCTAGCCACTGAAAAAACAGTACCAATGATAGCAATATCAGTTAGACAAGTATCAAAAGCTGCACTCAGATCCAAGAGGACCAGGATCAGTTTTTTTTTTTTTTGTAAAATTTGTGAAATTTTTGTGAATTTGTTTTTCGGTGTAGAAGAGATAAAACCATCACAGTAGAAATGCCAAGATGTGCAAAAAGTCTAAAATGTGCATTAAAAAAAACGTATGCACTCAATTGAGGCACATAAACTATGATGGAAACACGTTTACTGAATAAATCCCTCGATGCACAACAAAAAAAACTCACGTGACTTTGCTTCAACAGTGGATGTGATTGGATAACTGGACTAACCAGAGGACCAATCGCATCACAGCATCTCACATGTTGGTTTGGTCATTCTGAAACGCCTGAGCCAATGTCTGTCATCAAAATATTTGGGTATATTCACCTCCCAGAAGCCTCTCACATGACTGCGTTCCCAAACACCAGCATCCGCTTTCAAACGCAAGATAACGACCGCATTTATTGCATTTCGTCAAAAATAAATAAATAAATTAAAAAAAGAGCCAAAATGGCTTCCCCAGTTACAACTTTTGCGCCAGTTTCCCCGAAAGAGACTTACTTTTTGAACACATGGGGTGGAAACACTTTTTTTTATTTGCAAATGTTTTGTGAGATATTCCAATTTAAGTTAAATTCGCAACTCTGAATGGAAGCATAGCTACTCATAGCCAGAATTTTTATATTAGAGATGAAACGTTATGAAATAATCACTATATTCATATCACGATTATAGCGACCAAAATTATCACAGTTATCAATATTATCATGGTACTCTAAAAACATGCTGGAAATGTTCAAAAAGTACTGATACACACACTGAATTCATTTCACCAAGTTTTATGTCGCAAACCAACAAAGAAATTAATTTAGCTATGCACTAGGGCTGCACAATATTGGAAAAAAAAAACACTGCGATATTTTGTTTTTCTGCGATATATATTGCAATATAAAAACAGTTTCACCAGATGATTTGAATAGCTCTATTTGAAAATAATTAATCATTCTAGAATAATAGGGGTGATTTTGTAGGGGAGTGAATATGCATAGATAATAAACAAATTACAAGCATAGATAAATACAATACAAGAAACTAATAATATTGAAATAAGCAGTGCTTTGTTATTTTTAGGTAAATCTAACAGTATTCAGGTGCAGAAATTCAATCAAATGTAAAATAGCAGTCTTCACTAGCCTATATAAATTAAATATAACTAATATAATTAATAAATACATTTTATCATTGTTAAAGCTACAAAAGTCATTTTCTCTTTCTCTTTTGTTGTTTGGTAACCATTGGCGACACAAACAGCTGCCGGTACACAAGGTTGCTGTCCCTTTAAGACGAATGCACGGAGCCACGGACCTAAACGACACGCGTCCGTTTCCTTCATCAATTGTTTACAGCACATAACCGACTGTGTTTACAAGGATACTCGCCGAGACGGGCATTTTGACTTTAATTTTTCAAGCACATGTCAGTTAAGCTTAAAAGAAAATTAAGTCAAAATGCCCGCGCGCTGTTTTCTGTTTTTGCGCACAATGTATTCGGCGTTCACGCGCGGCTCTGTGTGTGTGCGTACAGAAAACAGCGCGCGACTACAGTCCTCTTGCACTTGATGCCTGACTCGACTTAAAAACACAAGCAAATATTAAACTTTAACTCAATGATAAACTTTAAAATTAATCCTCGAATCACATGCGTTCTGAACCGGGGAGCAACTGCGATCCCTATACTTGACATCTCACATCCTGCGATGTGACTATCGCGGATGCGCACATCGCGATATCGATGCTAAAACGATATATCGTGCAGCCCTACTATGCACTCTTTATTGCATAAACATTAAAATAATAACATTAACAACGATGGATGGATTTTAAATGAACTACAAACTTACACCATGACGCGTTATGTTGACTACTGGCATGTTCAAATAAAGTTGACAAAAGTTTTATAAAATGATAAACCTCACATTTCAGCCTTTATATCATTTTTATGAAAAGAATGATAACTTGTAGGTATTTTATCAGTTTAAATCAGATAAATATTTTATCAATTCTACATGTGAATTGTTTAGATTTGTAGAATGCACATTAGCTTATTTTCCATCTACCGGTTAAAATTGACAACAAAAATCGGTCCGATTTTCAAATTGATCTGAGCAAAAGTGTTAGAGAGGCTGAATGAAAATGTATATCCACTTTCTGTTGGAACAGCAGAAATAGAGCCGTTTCCCCGGTAACCCTGTAAACAAAGCAGCTGTGCTAAAAGCTACTTTATTAGGCATTGGGGAAGATGAAATGAAAATGCCATCGAAACTTTACTGAAGACAGTCCGTTCTCCCTTATACATTCATTGAATTTATTCATTCATTTTAATTTCTCTCAGCACTTTGCTTAATTCTGATCAAATATGGACGTTTTAATGATAATTCAAATATGAAACAGTAATCCTAACCAACAGGAATTTTTATTGTGGTTTACCGTCAAACTTGTTTCAGCGTTTCATCCCTATTTGACATATACATAAATCACCTCATTCTGACCTATTAATTCATGCACCTACTGATAGGTGCAGATCTGAAACTGAATATTACTATGACAACAAAGAGCATTATAAGCATCTCAGGTCACTCTCATAATTATGCAGCATAAACAGTGAAAAATGTTCCTCTGGTTAACAAGGGAACAGTTTGTTTTCTTGCATCAATGAAAATAGAACAAGGTGTAATTATTCATGAAGGTTTAATGATAGAAACGCATGATGAAGTAGTCCTTTAATCTGCACTCTAGAAACATTTAAAATAGATAAGCCTTTGCAAATCAATAACATTTCTGCTAAAGGATTTGACAAGTCCAGCAAATAAGGACTGAGGTGGCAAGCGCATCCCAAAAGGTCATGGGTTCAAACCCCCTGGCGCTCGTCTAACTAATCCCCCATGGTCCAAAACATCCCAAGAGCCAGACAGCTCTGCTCCGCGTGCAGCAGACGAGCCAAGCGCGAGATTGAATTATTGTGCGAGATGTAACAATCAGCGCCTGCTGCGTTTATGGGCTTGGGCAGATGGCACAACCTCTGGTGTAATGCTGAAGGGAGATAAATGAAAGCGATCAAGAGGTGTGCGTGTGTGGATCAAAGAATAAAGGATGGGAACATTACGTCCAGAAACATGCACAATGTGTTGTGAAGACAGAGCTGCTTCACAACAAATTATAAGCTTATTTATATTATACACAGGGCTTGACATTAACTTTTTTGGTCACCAGCCACTGTGGCTAGTGGTTTTCCAGAGTTATTAGCCACTCAGCATTTTCACTGGCCATAATTTTTGACATTAATACAATGGGGAAAAAGTGCCATATACACTACCAGTCAAAAGTTGGAAACTGTACTATTTTGATTGTTTTTGAAAGAAGTCTCTTCTGCTCACCATGGCTGCATTTATGTTATTAAAAATACAAAAAAGGCTGTAATATTGTGAAATATTATTAAAATGTAAAATAACTTTTCTATGTGAATATATTGTAAAATGTAATTTATTCCTGTGATCTTCAGCATCATTACTCCAGTCTTCAGTGTCACATGATCCTCCAGAAATCATTCTAATATGCCGATTTGCTGCTCAAGAAACATTTTTTATTATTATTATTATTATTATTATTATTATCATCATCATTATTATCAATGTAGAAAACAGTTGTGTACAATTATTATTTTTTTTTTTTATTTTTTTTTTTCCAGGATTATTTAATGAATAGAAAGTTCAAAAGAACAGCATTTATCTGAAATATAAAGCTTTTGCAACATTATAAAATGTCTATACTGTCACTTGATCAATTTAATGCATCCTTGCTGAATAAATGTATTAATTTCTTTAAGTTCTTTCCCAAAAAACAATTTAAAAATTCTTACCGACCCAAAACTTTTGAACACTAGTACAATGTTACAAAAGCTTTCTATTTCAGATAAATACTGTTCTTTTGAACTTTCTATTCATCAAAGAATCCTAAAAACAAAATGTTTTACACAACTGTTTTCATCATTGATAATAATCATAAATGTTTCTTGGGCATCAAATCATCATATGAGAAATCACATATCACATCATCACATAGAAAAAAGTTATACTTGTAAAAATATTTCACAATAATACTGTTTTTTTGCTGTATTTTGGATCAAATAAAATGCAGCCTTGGTGAGCAGAAAAGACTTCTTTCAAAGTTTCCAAACTTTTGACTGGTAGTGTAGATATTTTTAATATTATCTCAGGTTTATTAGGCTGCTGTCACTTTAAGACCTTACGCACGGATCCATTATACCGTTACACATGCGTTTTCTTTCTCAACTGTTTACGTTCACTTAAAACACAACTGACTGTGCTTATGTGAATACTCACCAGGACCGGCATTTTGACATTATTTTGTGTGTATTTGACTGTTTAAGCGCAATAAGCAGCTAAAAAGAACTGAGAGGCAGCTTTATGTGCGCTCACTTTGGGTGTGAGCAAAATTATGCGCAATACACACCGAAATCCAAGCCCTGTGACACCAACAATATTCATCCAGAGCAAATGAAGCGAGTGAGTGAGGGGAGGCGGGTTTGTGTGTCACTCGCTGTCGGAGAGATATGAGAGAGAGAGAAAGAGCAGCTGGTATGGTGTGCGGAAAATGAGTTTTGGAAGCGTTTCAGATATCGCTAAAAATCAATATTTTTGACAACACCACATTGCACTTAGTTTATTATTTCTGATGCCTTTTTAAAAGACTATAAATGAAAAACGTATAGGCTATATTATATATAAAATTGCGTTGTCAAGCCCTGATTATACATTATTTTATTACTGTGGCGATAAAAACTCAGTGCTCAAGGGGGCGATGGAGTTCCCTTCAAATGTTAATCCGGTTGCACGTTATAGCGCTACAAGTGTTTGCATTCATGTTTGGGTTATTAAAGTATGTTCGGGACCTCTGATCTATATAGAGAACTGGATTGCTCATGACGTCATAAAAAGTGAAGCCGCCGCGCCGCCATATTGGTATTCCCTAGTAAGCTCACGCATTCTATTGAATCAATAGGAAATTATATGATTTTACTGAGAAAACGGTGTCTCCTTAGGCAATGTTTTTATATCTGAAGTCTCCCTGTACATTCTTACAGCACAAACCTCCAGAGCAGGGAAATGTTGAAATTTGTTTAAAAATAAATAAAAAACTAAATTTGCTTAAAGTCGGGAATTTCCCCTGAAACGTTACGTTCATATTCATTGTAGTAGTGAACATCAGCTCGGCGGGCGGACGATACACTTCAGCGTATGTATTACAAATGTCAAAGTGCGCGCAAATTTTGAAATCGGAAAAAAGATTTATGCCTTGTAACCAGAAATCGCCTTGTGCTTATGTATGTTGTGCTGTAGTATTGTTTTTATTCATGCAGTAGGCTAACTGCAAATATTTCAACTATGATTTCGTTATGAATTTAGAAACAGTTAATGATTTAAACAATGATTAAATTAATAATTAATTCAACAACATGGCATAGGCTACGTAACACTTAACTCATATGGAACCTGTAAACGCCATAGATTTGCACTGTCTTTAAGAGTCTGAAATAGATGTTGCTCAATCAGGAAATAAAATACATGCATCTTATTCAGACAAATAACGCTGACTGATTTATTTCCGAGATGATGCATGGCAAACTTTGAATTGTAATACAATAGAGTGCAATAGTAATAGAGGCTTGTGTTAATATTTATTGTGTAAGCTATTCGACTCAATTTCTGCAGCTAAACACGGAGGTGTTAATATTTAATATTTTTTCCATAATTACATACATGAAGAAATATATTTTGTGTTAGTTCAGTTACGTTACCTGTGTCGGCAGTGTGCAGTAGACACACCCACATTAACGACTTCAATATTTGACTCGAAAAGACCATAAACATTACAGATAACATCTGAAGTAACTATTAAATTACATACATGTATCGTAAAACTAATCCTGTGAGACTGATACGCTGTGAATCGTGTGATTTTAGGTCAATGTTTTGGCTGTACGGTCAATGATGCCCTCTGTCGGTAGGGAATAGTAAGATGGCCGCTCGAACACTTCCGGTGGCTTCACCGCCTGATGGCAGTTTAGAACATCATGAGCAATCCAGTCATTATATAGATCAGTGTCTGGGACTAAAAGAAATGTCCAGTTTTTGATAAAGTAAACTTATGAAAACGGCAGTGTTTTCACAACGGAACTGCAGGGAGTTTGTGAATTGATGAGCTAATTATATAGGATGTAAAATTACAATAAACTGCTTACAATAAACTTGCAATATAGCTTGGTGCGATAATCAAGTCAAAGGCTGCAAGTTAATTAAATAACTATATAGTGTGATGCGCTGCGAGTTTCAGAGAGAAGTGCAGCACTGTGTTCACATGAGCAGCTCATGATCTTTCCGTTAGATTTCATCCTTAAAGTGTGCGTACACACAAAACGCAGAACCTGATTTCCTTTATAAAACCCAGTCAGCGGAAGATTGTGCGTACATGCATCTCCACCCCGTCTCCTCCCAGAAATAACCATATATGGAGCTTACAACACCTAGTTTTACTATGCATATCCTCATCTGCATATCATTTGCATATTAATCCACGTGATACCATGTTTAACGGTACAAGACATGAGGAAAATATGAGATACGGATGTGCCGTCACATTACATTGCTAAAAATCATTCAGTAGCCTATCCTTGCCTTGTTTTTTAATAAGTAAGTCAAAATAGTATAAAATACATTGAGAAAGTTTCTCTTAATCTTTTCCACTGGCCAAATCGTATTTTTAATTGCTTTATATTTTGAATGGAAACAGATATTGCGCATTATTGATCATTCGCGTGAAAATTTTTTGACCACAAGTTCTGCTATATAGCAATCCTCGCTGTAGTTAAAACATTTAAACAGCATGCCACAGGAAAAGTGTTCAAATCTTTAAAATCTGTTTAAAATCAATCTTTTATTTATTTAAACTGCTATTGTGAACATGCACTGCATTTATGATTAGGACTCGTTATGAGGATTTAAAAGTGGTTTTCCTTCATCTGCATCAGTCCCTCAGCTCACCATCGGTGTCGCTAAACTGCTCAGTCTCAAATGTTCGTACGTATGGGTCATAGTTTGCACACGTGCGCAAATTTTGTTTTTATAAAATCACAACTTATGCGTAGGAAGTGGCGTACGCCTCTTCCAGGGCCTGTTTTGTGCGTACGCAAGTTATAAATGAGGCCCCTGGTGTTTTCAGCGTCTCAGAGTGGCTCAGTTCACAGTAAACGCAGCAAAACGTGTGAGTTTGGCAACGCAACGTGCTAAGTGCCATTTATTCACATAATTTCCAACATTTGAGAACAGAAGTTCTCCAGTTTAAAACATAAATATTAGTATAATAATAGTAGCTTGTAGTGTAATAAAATATTATAATTGTTAACTATTCATTTTTTTATTGTATTGTTCGGGCCCTAAAAATTAATATCCAGCTAAAAAGTAAAAAAAACAAAAAAACAAATTTGCTGCATATTATGTCTATGTTTTGTGTCATTTGTCATTCACCCTATTTATTTATTTTGTTGCTGTTGTTTTGATTTCCACTTATTGTTGCATGGATGATTGTTTTGTCTGTCATTATGTATGTTAAAAAGATAGGATTTTTTTTTTATTAAAATGTCGAAATAAAACACTTAGTAAAAAAATAAATATTTTATCTGTTTACTTGCATGTCATGTGACTATTAAGCGACATTAGAGAACAGCAAACATGTAAATGTGTCGTTAAATTATTGAAATATTAATCTCAGGGCATAGATATTTTATGTCTAAGGCAAAACATGTTCGGAAACACCTGCTAATACCCGCATTTTGGATTGCAACTTAAGTTTGCCTAGTGTGAAGCATTTGTAGAATGCTATATAAATACAGAGATGAATAGAAAAAAAAGGGAGAAAAATAAAACTGACGGCAGCATCACTGATGAAAGAGAGGCATCAGCGGGTTTAACGCGAGCCGTCGCTGCACCGTTACTGATATCCACTTACACTCCTGCTGTCTGAGCACCAAGAGACGCCCTCCAGTCACCCGCGGGGGGTTAAACCGCGAAGCTTTGTGTCTGCGTGTGCATGTTTATGTGGTTATTGGATCTGTTGCTGGAAAGGAGCATCTGTAATAGACCGACAGTCAAGCCCCTTTCTGAAGAGCTTTTAATTAATCCTTCAGCGGCCCATGGGCAACCCGGCCATCCACCGCAAGTCTGGCAAGAAAAATTAAACAACAACAAAAAGTGTTTGATGGTATGTTTGCAATGACATGACACTACACACTATTTTTGCACAGTACTACACCGTTTCATATGCATCTGAATGAGGACCTACAATATTATAAATTAAAAAAAAACCCTGCATTATACTGATATTTAGAGTGAAATCCCTTAAAGTGCTCAAACTTGACCTTGCAGCATTAAAAAGACCCTAAAAATAGATCTGCAAATGCCAACATCTTTGGCTCATTATGTAATCGGACCACCAAAAGGACATTTTTACACATAATTTGACATTTATTATTATTATTATCATCATCAACAACAATACTTTTGACATATGTATGTATGTGTGTATGTATGTGTGTGTGTATGTGTGTGTGTATGTATGTGTGTATGTATGTGTGTATGTGTACACATACACAAAAAAAAATTCATTACTACTATTATTAGTACTCATACTGACTCCAACTGAATAATTTGAGCTGTTCATAGCTGAATTTCATAATTGGTAAACTTCACATTTATTGAACTGAACTGAATCAACACTGAATGGACTCAAGCCGAATAAATGACACTATTGTCTTTTTAGAGCTGCTTTACAGCAGAATTTAACTCTGTTTGCATAATTCACCCTTCACTTGACTGACAGGCGTTCTGACCAATCATAACGCACAATCCGCCATTTTGTCCGACAAAGCAGTCAGGAGAGTTACGTCGGTGGACTTGAACTTGAAAAATGGTGTGTACTGACGTCTTTCCGCGGTTGAAACAACATTCCTTCTGATGTTCATTCATGTTTATTTGGTGCTATAAATTAACTAGAAGGAAGAGATGATTGGTTCACAAGCCGCTTGAACTGAGGCTCTACAGTGAACTGTCACCACACAATAAGTCACAAAAATGGTATTTATTGTTTGAATTTCTTAAAGAGGTCCTATAATGCCCCTTTTTACAAGATAAGTATCAGTTGTCCCCAGAGTGTATGTTAAGTTTTAGCTCAAAATACCCCACAGATCATTTTTTATAGCATGTTAAAATTGTCACTTTTTGAGGATGAGCAAAAACACGCCGTTTTTGTGTCCCTTTAAATGCAAATGAGCTGCTGCTCCCGGCCCCCTTTCTAGAAGAGGGCGGAGCTTCAAGAGCTCATGTTAGCAGCTCTTTTTCAGTGCTTTTAACAGTGCTTTTTCGGATGTGTTTTTCCTTGCAGCCTGAAACCTTGGCTCAAACAAAACGTGTCTTCTTGTGACAAACAGCCACATGCCGAGAAGCAAGAACAAGATCTGCTGTATGTCATCCATTGTTTACTGTGTCGCTTTCTTCTTCGAGCGAGAATGGCGTCGATCGCTACACCACACCTATCATAAGGGTACTGTTGGCGGTGGAAACGCAAGCCGGATCAGGGTTTACGGTCCCGAATCGTATTAGTAGTTATTAGTTTTTATAAACGTGTTTTAGAAAAAAACATTACTGGTGTGCATTTTAAGATATCTCAGTGCAAGTTGCTTTCAGTTAAAACAGCTCAAACATGAATTTTAGTCTGGGACTAGCTTAAGCCTTGTCTGTAAGTGCTATTCTGCCGCCATGTAGTTGTAATGTCATGTCTTTTTTATTTTTAAATAAAAGCATTTGCCACATGTTAGTTTTACAAATGGGGACAATCTTTGATAGATGAACACAATGTTTTACTACATAAAAATAAGATTTAAACTGGATAATGTTTAGAGATTTGAAGTGCTGGAAAAAGTGTCCTTAAAAAGTGCTTGGACTTTTAATTTATAATAATATCTTCGGTATTACTCAGAAGTCTAGTTTCAAATATAATTCCTTTGAAGTTTTGGTGCTTTATGTAACGTTATGTAGTGTAAATGATAAATCCCGTTTGACATTTGTGCTGGCTACTGTATACAGGCCATCAGGCCACCATACAGACTTTACCAGAGAATTTGCTGATTTTCTATCAGAGTTAGTACTGGCTGCAGATAAAGTCCTGATTGTTGGTGATTTTAATATCCATGTAGACAATGAAAAAGACACATTGGGATTGGCATTTAGAGACATTCTAAACTCTATTGGAGTTAGGCAACACATGTCAGGACCCACTCATCGCCGTAATCATACGTTAGACCTAATACTGTCACATGGAATAAATGTTGATACCATTGAAATTCTGCAGCAGAGCGATGACATCTCAGATCATTACCTAGTATCATGTACAGTTAATTTAGCAAAGGCTGCAAAACCATCCCCTCGCTTCAAATATGGCAGGACTATCACTGCTGCTAAAGATTGCTTTGTAAATAATCTTCCTCATCAGTTTCATCTCCTCAGCATCCCAGATAGCCTAGAGGAACTCGATGTTGCAACAGAAACTATTGACTCTCTTTTCCAGCACTTTAGACACAGTCGCTCCCCGGCGCTTAAAGAAGATTAAAGAAAATAGTCCAACGCCGTGGTACAACGAGCATACCCGGGCCCTTAAAACAGCAGCCAGAAAAATGGAGCGCAGCTGGAAGAAAACAAAACTAGAAGTTTTTCGCAGTTCGTGGAAAGAGAGCATGATTGCATACAGAAAGGCCCTAAAAACTGCTAGATCTGCTTATTTCTCGACTCTCTTAGAAGAAAACAACAACCCTAAGTATTTATTCGATACAGCTAAATTAACCAAAGATAAAGCTTCACCTTCTGATGTTTGTAAACAGCACAGCAGTAATGACTTTATGAACTTCTTTACTTGTAAGATTGATAATATTAGGAAAAAAAATAACCATGCAGCCGTCTACTACAGTATCACATCAGACAGTGCATTGTAGTGTCACTGAGGAAAAAAAAAAAATGACACATTCACTGCTATAGGAGAAGAAGAATTGGCTAAACTCGTTAAATCATCAAAATCAACAACATGTATGCTCGACCCCATACCGACTAAACTACTAAAAGAGATGCTTCCAGAGGTCATAGACCCTCTTCTTAATATCATTCATTCATCCTTGACATTAGGATATGTACCGAAAACTTTTAAGTTGGCTATTATTAAACCACTTAAAAAAAAAAAAAAAGCAACTTGATCCTACAAAATTAGTCAATTACAGGCCAATCTCAAATCTATCCTTTCTGTCCAAAAATACTAGAAAAGGCAGTATCCTCACAACTACGCTCCTTTTTTAGAAAGAAATGGTATCTGTGAGGATTTCCAGTCAGGATTTAGACCGTATCATAGTACTGAGACTGCTCTCATTAGAGTTACAAATGATTTACTCTTATCATCCAATCGTGGTTGTATCTCTCTGTTAGTGTTACTCGATCTTAGCGCTGCATTCGATACTATCGACCACAACATTCTTTTGAATAGACTCGAAAATTATGTTGGCATTAGTGGAATTTCATTGGCATGGTTTAAATCATACTTATCTGACCGTTATCAGTTTGTAGCAGTAAATGAAAAGATGTCACACCGAACACAAGTTCAGTATGGAGTACCGCAGGGCTCAATGCTAGGACCGTTGCTTTTCACCCTGTACATGCTACCACTGGGAGATATCATTAGGAAGCATGGCGTTAGTTTTCATTGTTATGCTGACGATACTCAGCTCTATATTTCTTCACGCCCTGACGAAACTTACCAATTCACAAGATTAACGGAATGCATAGCTGATATAAAAAAAACTGGATGACTAGTAATTTCCTGCAACTTAATTCAGAGAAAAATGAATTTTTAAATCATTGGACAAAAAAAAAAAAAAAAAAAAAAAAAAAAAAAAAAAAACACTCCACAAGTAGTAACCTAGAATACTGTCTAACACTCGATGGCTGCTCTGTCAAGTCCTCGTCGTCAGTTAGGAACCTGGGTGTGCTCTTTGATACCAATCTCTCATTTGAAAGCCACGTTTCTAGCATCTGTAAAACTGCATTCTACCATCTTAAAAATATATCTAAATTACAGCACATGCTTTCAATGCAAAATGCTGAACAGTTAGTTCATGCGTTCATGACCTCAAGGCTGCTCTACTGGGTGGTTGCCCTGCTCGCTTAATAAATAAACTGCAGCTTGTCCAAAACGCAGCAGCTCGAGTTCTTACTAGAACCAGGAAGTATGACCATATTAGCCCGGTTCTGGCAACACTGCATTGGCTCCCTATTAAACATTGTATACATTTTAAAATCTTGCTGATTACTTACAAAGCACTAAATGGTTTAGCTCCCCAGTACTTGAGCGAGCTCTTAACGCATTATACTCCATCACGTCTATTGCGGTCTCAAAATTCTGGCCAGTTGATAATACCTAGAATATCAAAATCAACTGCAGGCGGTCGATCCTTTTCCTATTTAGCACCTAAACTCTGGAACAGTCTTCCTAGCATTGTTCGGGAAGCAGACACACTCTGTCAGTTTAAATCTAGACTAAAAACACATCTCTTTACTATGGCATACACATAAAACATTTTTAATTTCTATTATTCAAATCAGTTAAATGATTGTTTTAGGCTGCATTAACTAGGTCAGCCGGAACCGGGAACACTTCCAATAACACCTGATGTACTCGTTACATCATAAGAAGAATAGCATCTACGCTAATGTTAGTCTCTCTGTTTATCCCGAGGTTTACTGCAGTCGGCCGGATCCGGGCCGTATCCAGACCAGCTGGTGGACCTGCGCCTGGACATGACGACCGCATCCCTGAAGTGTCTGTAGAGACCGTGTCAATTAAACTCCCCCCTGTAAATGCCGCATCGACACGACATCCTCATTAAACCCGTCTCCGGCGTGACGACTCCAATCTTTCAAATAATCCTACGAATATCTATTGATCTAATATGACTTCTGACCTGTAATGTTGCCAGAATCATAATCATACACTATTTGTTCGTCGGCCAGAGGAGAACTGGCACCCCGACTGAGCCTGGTTTCTCTCAAGGTTTTTTCCTCCATTCTGGCCCTGAAGGAGTTTTGGTTCCTTGCCACCGTCGCCTTTGGCTTTTGGTTTACTCAGTTGGGGACACTTAAATTTCAACTATATTACTGATCTGCCCACATTGACACTATATGATAATTGAAATGAGCTGGATGACATCACCGTTTTCTCCAGAGCCGAATCAAATTCCGTTGCATTATTTTCCTGTTACCACTGTGAAGCTGCTTTGAAACAATTGCCATTGTAAAAGCGCTATATAAATAAAGGTGATTTGATTTGATAAATCCATGGTGAATGTTGATGATTTGTGAACTGAAAAGCCTTCAACTTGATCATTCATGGCACAATGTTTCTCCTGCACTGTAAACCCTAACGCTCAAAATAATTAATTGGTTTGATTAGAGCCAACTCAAATTAAACAAATTAGTTCAATGAAATTAACTTATGAGTATTTATAACTTTCTTTTTCTTTAGAGTTCTCAAAATGGACACATTTTAAGTAATCTGAATTGTTTCATTGGTTTTGAGTTTTATGAACTTTAAAAATTTAACAAACCGGGCTGGGATTTATATTTCCCAGCATGCTTTGCCATGACACTCAAAAGGGAAAGTAAATGCTAAAATTAAGTGTTATAAAAAAAAATTGTGCAAGATTAATGTTAAGGTGGAGATTTAGTAGTGTTTAATGTTTTGCTATGTTAGTTTAGAAGAGTTTCTGTTGTTGGGGTTTTTTTTGGCGGGGGGGTGGGGGTGATGAGTTACCATCATGGTGACGAGTGGAGCATGAGCTTAGTTTGAGAACATATCCAGTATGTTAAATGTCCTGTACTCATTCAGCAAGTGCTATGCTAATGCTGTCAAAGCATTGTGTTACTAATTAGGAAGGTGGCATTTATTGAATTAGCTAGTTAAAGCTAGCCAAGTTCCACTAATAAAAATATTGATAAGTTGATAATTTGAATTCAAACATATGAATTAGCTTACTCAAATATTTGACGTTAAGAGCAATTAAAATGTATGAGCACAAAATAAAAACCTGCAAGTTCTGCTTACTTAAACTTTAAATTTCTTAACTTAAATTTCATGTAACCGATTGCCTCAATTTTTTTTTTGAGTATTGCCAACTTACTTGGCGCTGTTTGATCTGATATCTGTGGTTTATAACAGAATTCTGCACTGAATTTGAATACTTCTCACTAGATCTCGCAACGATTATTTATACTGCAGAAAACTCTCTCTCATTGGATCTCCCAGCGTTGTGTAGTAACGGTGTCGCGTGATCGAGATCGGCCAGCGAGTAAACCTGTTCGGAGCTGCGCTGTCTAATATTGGTCCGAACTGATAAACTCGTTCCGTGATCGTTTGATGTTTCTCATATGTAACCGAAATGGCAGCTCTTATCAGTTGGGCAATGTGGTGGTGGCACAGGTGCAAGCTCTAACAAAATTTAGTCGCGTCGGCAGGAAAAAAGGTCGCAAAATGCCACTATTTGGTCGCTGTCTGGAGCCCTGAATCATTGATTATCCTGTTTATCCCTGTAAAGCTGCTTTGAAACAATCTGTAATGTATAAAGCTCTATAGAAATAAAGCTTAAAAATCCAATTTTTGATTAGATAATAAATCTGATTCACTAAAGATCCACATAGTACGGTCATGTAATAAAACCAATGCATGATAGCCGGAAAACCAAAGGTCCACTTTTCCACTAGCTAGTGTTTTCACTGAAGCACATCTGAAGTCTCTGAGAAAACAAGCCGTGACTGTACAGATTCCCTTCTCCATTCACAGAGATGACAGGATGAAAATCACTGCTTTGAAATGCAATATCACAGAGACCGCAACAGTGGCTAATTTCACTCTGTTGTAATACTGAGGTCAAAGTGGAGCCGTTTGATACGACAACACAAGTTTTTCAACGACAAAAGAGGGAAATATTAAACCTTCAAAAGGCCGTCTGTCAGGAACCACTGAGTCCTTAATCTGGATATCAAAACAAGTTAGTATATGTTTCACCAAAGAACCAGAAAGTGTTGAAAAGGTTCATGGGAAAGTCGATTTGACTTTCAAACCTCAATATATTCTGTAAACTAATTAATTAATGGTGTTTGCTAAGGCATGTGTATGACGTACACAACAGGGTTATCGCTAGCTTAGCTAATGTCAAGCTCTACTGGAATCAATTGAGAGTGGATTTACCCGTGAAAAGCACTGTTTGTGCTGCTGCTAACATAAATCACTCACTAATAATGGACCGTTTGACACTGTATTTACATTGCTAACAGTGACTAACAATAAAACTAATTTATGCACATATGCATTTACCCCAGGTTAAATATACACTACCGTATACACTAAATTTGGGGTAGGTGAGATTTTGTAATGCATTTGAAAGAGGTCTCTTATGCTCATTAAGCCTGCTCAAAAATACAGAATTTTTATTCCTGTGATCAAAGCTGAATTTTCAGCATCATTACTCCAGTCTTCAGTGTCACATGATCCTTCAGAAATCATAAAATGATGATTTGCTGCCCAAGAAACATTTCTGATTATCATCAATGTTGAAAACAGTTGTGCAGCTTAATATTTGTGTGGAAATTGTGATAAAATGTTTACTGACCCCAAACTTTTGAATGGTTGTGTATTATTTAGTAAAAACACAATCTTAAATCTTCTCTTTCAGTCTTGGAAAAACACCATTGTTATTGTCCGGTTTTAATTCATATCTTTCCCCCCCTTCAGTTTTAACAGCAAACAGACGAGTAACCTTTATTTGCAGTGAAAGAACACAAGTAAAGCTGTAGGGAGATAACATTCATATTAATATACATGCAGCGCCATGATAAAGCAAAATGGACATTAATAGCCAAGTGGAAGAAAAGGAGGTTGAGACCCAGAAATGCAGAAAGCTCCTCAGATGAGGGAAATTAACGCAAGGGTCACGGAAAAGGTTGCGATCAGGGAAACCAAAGGGGACGCGGAGAGAAGATGGCGGGTTTAATGAGTGCAGTAAATTAGCCAGACAAACAGCCAGGCTCATGTATGCAAGCACAGACACACACTTTCCCGCTTTCACTTTTCTCTGGAGCAGCAAAAAAACCCCACCAGTAAATATTTAATCACAGGCGATCTAATCAGATTCCCACTTTAAATGCCAACACATACCAGCACAGTAGAAACAGAAGAGCGGACGAGCAACCAGACGCCACGCAGACCCGTCTCCGCATCTCACTTTACCTTCACGCAAGAATAAATGAGCGACGCAGCCTCTATCACTTTGATCGCAACACCATCACAATCTGAGATTCACACAATGCTTATGATCGACCTGATGTTTATCAAATTATAAAGATCACAATCTATCCCATAAATGTTGTTTTAGAGAGTCGTTGTACTTTGCCCCATCCGACTAGATTAGCACCAACTGAAGGGTCTATTAATAATGTAAGAGAATCATGTAATTGATCGCAGCTGAACACACGTTCTCCTATTGACTTTCAGGGAGAGTGGCGATCAGACGCAGCGACTGCTCTCACAACAAAGCTGCTTCAAGATATATTACTGCAGTAATGGGATATTCAAGCACCAAGATTGTAATTATACTTGGTCTAACCAAGTCAAGCAGTCAAGTAAAAGCAACAAAGCAAACTTAAAATTGAATAAACCAGTAACCATCCACAAAACTGCTCATTTTACTGGTAATGTACCTGTTCAATCATGGGTCAGTTTTATTATTGATAAAGTTTGAAGGCATTAAACTTCACAATTGCCATTTGTTCATTAAACAATTAAATTCACATTAAACTAATTATTATTGAAAAAAAAAAAATGTTTGAAAGTATTAAAGTCAGCATGAAACTCTCCACGCAGAGTTATTTTCTGTCAAAGTGCGAGACTTACAATGCATTATCCGCTAAAGGTAAATAACTAAACAAATAACAAAGTGCAGTAAACTGCAACTTTGTGTTTATGATCATGGTAAATTCAAATGATATGATAAACACCAGTTTCCATAACAGACAGATAACTGGAAGTGAATGACACCGAAAGGCTTGCATATTACAAAGCAATGAACAAATGGTCGCATCCGCTCTTACGTTAAAATTAAGGTGGATTGTGAGGTATATCAGGTTTTCTTGATCAAGGGGAAAAAAAAGGGCGGGACTTGATTTTGTCCATTGGGAAATGATTGGATTGTTGTCATTTGCCAATTACTGCGATTGTGTTATTGGACAAACTTATTGCCCAGCCCTCAAGCCAAACTACATGTCATCAGAGGCTACGGTTGTGTCCGAAATCGCCCCCTATAGCCACTATTTGAGGGGACAGCCATTTGTAGTGGTGTCCGAAACCATAGTGGATGTTATTGAGTGCACTCATTCAATCCCATGATGCACCGTAATAACAAGCGTACAACCGATGTACGCTCAACGGCTAGACAAATACCCACAATGCACTGTGAGAGTCGCGCGTTTGACCAGAAGATGGCGCCGCAGCTTAATCATCCATCTTCCAAACTGCTGGTCCAATGTGGCTACAGTTTAATATCATACATAATCATAAATTCCTTTTTAATTTATTATTAAATTCTTTAAGGTTTATACATGCTAATTTTCTATGACAGAGTACAAGGTAAATATTTTCCTCACTACTGGAGCTGCCAGTTTGCCAAGTTTCAAATAATTATTAAAAAGCAAGCACAGCCCTTCCGGTGCACGACAATTTTCAAATAAAAACAGAAAACGTACGCATTTTGGCCATTCATTTACACAACAGCTTTTGAAAATGGATTCAAAGTGCAAATTTTTCAAAGCTCAAAGTCTCCGTGTAACCTGCAAAAAAACGTGAAAACGGTGACATCATGCACATGTGTATTACATGTTCAGTCTATATGCGTGTGTTTTTTTTTTTATATTTTTATAAAGTGAAGTCGCCATCTACTGGCCTGGCAGAAATAAAACAGCGGTTTTAGTCGTTTTCGCAGATCTGTGTGAAAGTGGCTCATTTTGACAATGTCGGCATCTGCACGTAAACAAACACAAAAGGAAAAACGTTTCCGTTCTAAGTACATTGTTGTCGTGTAAACGTACCCCAAGTGTCCGAATTCACTCACTCGTCTTCATTCAGTCCTTCAAGTGGACTATATTAGTGGAGTAATGTAGGGAATAGTGACTGAGGGTATAGGGAGCGATTTCAAACACAGCTTACGTCTACACTAATCCAGATACATTTGAAAACGCATCTTTTTCTCTACATTTTGGAGTGTTTTGTTGTCCTGCAAAAAAAAAAAAAAAGGAGATTTTTGAAAAACGCCCCCCAAAGTTTATACATTTGAAAACGCTGTTTTCGCGTTGTAGTATGGACTATGAAAACGACGATGCATGTTTAGTCATGTGACTCATTTTGTGACTAAGTGTTGCGAAAGAGAAATGCTACTTTGGACAATCTTCATATTACATTCCAGCAAAGATGACAGAAAAATATATCTTGGTATCATCCAGTGAGCTCGTTATGTTTTAAGATGATTTAAGTGACTTCGAACGTTTCAGTGTGGATGAGAAACATTTGAAAACGCTAGTGTGGACAGAGAGTGTTGAAAGGAAAATGCTGTTCATAAATGTATCCGGATGAATGTAGACGTAGCCAGAATGGGTAGAGTTGTTTATACGGTGACTGGTCAACATCACATGCATTTTGTAAAATTTAAAGCTCAATTTCATTTACCAACCAAAAGGGATTTCCAGAAAGACTGTATTAACCAATGACAGATGGGAAAAGAATAAAAAAAACGGTTTAAAAAGCTCATTAATTCCATTTGGTGCCGCAGAAATTACTCGCTGCTGATGAAAATAACATTTGGGGTTCAGACTGGTGTTCATCTAACATGCACACGGATCTGGGCTGGTAACCTACATCTGTTAACAGTTACTGGGATTACGATCTGGCTTGAGCAAGACCTCTGGAAACCAGTTTACTCTAATGCCGAGTTCACACTGCACGATTTTCAAACTCGTTTGAAGTTCACACTGCATGACTATCTGGGGTAGCATTCAGTCGCTGCTGTGTTCACACTACACGATTGATCGGCGACAGGAGGTTTCACATCGCATGACTTTACAATAGGAAGAATCGCAGACGAGATGTGACGAGGAAACAACGCGAGATCACGTGTGCGTCAGACCGGCGTTCTCGAACGAGACTGGAATTGTTATTAAAAATGATATCCCGCAAGAAGCTTGCGATCTAAATTGTCTGTTAAATACATCTATTAAAATACTGATATTCTGGTCTATAACTCCTCCCTGAACTTCCCCCTGCCCTGTATCCTGCTCTCTCATTGGCTGTAGGTCATCGACTATGTAATTTTCAGTCAGAACACATTTCACACAGCAGATTTTGAGTCAGGTCCAGATGTTTAGCATGCCAAATATCTCACAGGCGTCGGCGACTCATCGGTGATTCTCTCAGATCACGTCTTTGATCATTCACACTGCGTGATGGTCACTCGCGTGAACGAGCACCGATTTGCCTATGATTTCGGGCATTTGTCGGCGAGTCAAAATCGGGGGTTAAAATCGTGCAGTGTGAACTCGGCATAAGGCTGCGTCACCAGGGTTGCCAGGTCTGTGCAATAAAAGTGGTCCAATGCAATTTTCTCTGCCAGGCAGCCAAATTCTCCAGTGAATTTGTACGTCTGGAGGGTGTTTTAACTGGGATGTAAATCAGCCGGCGGACATAATTAACCAGTGGCAACAACTTAAAAAGCAGCCCAATTCCACTGGAAAACCGCAGGCTTGCGTGTCACGGTCCCTGAATGTGGATTCAAATCATACATTAAATATCAATTCTTTCTTTCCTGGTTAGATTAGATTCTTATGAGCTCTGAAATTATATAAATCTTGAATTTGAGAGCATCTTAATTGCTCGAGTAAAAAGTAATACATTTTTAATTCTGAAATTTCAAAATAAATAAATTATATACATACACACACATATACATACATATATACATATATATACATAAATAAAATGTCTGCAATTAAGATCTTCCCAAATGCAAGCTCTTGCAGACTGGTTTCTCTTAATTTCAGGGAACAGATTATATAATTTTATTAATGCACCTTTATATTTCCTACATTTGTTCCACCAGATGACGTTAAGCCTCATTATCTGCCATGCTAAAAACGATGAATAATTTTCTGAAGGGGTGAAACTAGGAACAGCAGGACAAACAGAAGAAGATAATTAATGTGAAGCTGACTAGATCATCTCATACCACGCAAGCCTGATGTGCTAAAGGTTGGTGTGATTATTTAATGTCATTTGAATTGCAAACAGGTCCGTTCCACACTTGACACGTTTGTTAATATGTTAAATAGTGGGGGGGAAAAATAAGCAGTTGCCTGTCCTCCAGCATCTATAACTGGAGCAGAACTTACCATTTTTTGTTTTCAACTAAACTGAATGCATGTAAAGCATTTCACAGCATGTCCATTAAATCATAACACCTACTTTAAATCGTTTAAAACTTTATCAACATAAAATACACACGAGCTTTCACAACACACTGCATAAGCCCTTTTGATCTCGTTAAGATAATTCAATGCTAAATGAACATTAATTCACGTTAAAACTGGAACTGATCTGATGTCAGATGATGTAGATCATGAATGGATCTAATACTGTAGATCCTCACAGGTGACTCTGTCACTTAAAACCTGATTTATAGCATGCAGTCCTAAAATTAATATCCATAAATCAGCTGATGAGCATTAGGAACCAGAAAGGTGAAAGAGGGGACGCCGATGCATTTGATTTGTGCTGCAAACGCACCACAGGCACGAGACCAGAACAATGTAAAAGCATCGCAAACATCCCGTGTTCGCATTAGGATGAGATGCAAGACAGGTGTGCTGTCAATCCAGGCCACTGACTGTCATCAAGCAATACGGTAGCAGGTTGTGTTCTCACCCACCTTTGTCATCTCACGCTCCCGTGACTGATGGATAGATGCCGTTTTTGATCCGCGCTGTCAAACAATGGATCCGAACCGCTTTAAATGCACGCGTCCGGTGTTATTTAAGCGCAGAATAAACGAACGCTAACCGCGAGAGACGCTGAGGTGTTCGGTAGGTCATCTCAGCGTTTATAGCGGCGCGTCGGTTGCCGCCGTCTGTCATCACGCGACTGCACCGCCTCGCGCCCGCGTATTCACGACGCACGCGCGTGGAAGGTGCATGAATCAAGGGGCGGAGAGGTTCTACACTTAACTTTCTGGCTGATGAATTGAGAATATAAATGGGATTTGTACCGACCACGAAGATATATTTTGCATTATTTCAATAAAAACCTTTTTCCTCAATGACAAATTAATTATTTAGACGTTTTCCCTTCCATGTTTCTGGTCATTTGTACTTCTGAGGGGAATTTACCATCAGTCCATGCGGCGACACATTCCCGGAGTTAAAGGAATAGTCCACCCAAAAATTAACATTTTATCATCTTTTACTCGCGCTCTATATTATTTTCTTTTGTTTGTGAACACTAACGGAAATGTTTGACTGTTTGCAATATGTGACCCTGGACCACAAAACCAGTCATAAGGGTCAATTTTTTGAAATCTAATCTGAAAGTTGAATAAATAAGCTTTCCATTGATGTATAGTTTGTTAGGATAGGACAATATTTGGCCGAGATACAACTATTTGAAAATCTGGAATCTGAGGGTGCAAAAAAATCTAAATATTGAGAAAATCGCCTTTAAAGTTGTCCAAATGAAGTCCTTAACAATGCATATTACTACTACTAATAATTTTTTGATATATTTACGGTAGGAAATTTACAAAATATCTTCATGATCTTTACTTAATATCCTAATGAT
Organism: Coreius guichenoti; assembly: GCA_039654105.1. Classification (NCBI taxonomy): domain Eukaryota; kingdom Metazoa; phylum Chordata; class Actinopteri; order Cypriniformes; family Gobionidae; genus Coreius; species Coreius guichenoti. The sequence continues at coordinate 52,331,599 of CM077168.1, forward strand.
TTTTGGCATTAAAAAAATTTTGATAATTTTGACCCATGCAATGTAGCCTATTGTTGGCTATTGCCACAAATATAACTTATGACTGGTTTTGTGGTCCAGGGTCACATATTTCAAGCCATCTGAATCATACCATACAGTATCATGAGCAATAAAGTGAAAATTAAATCTATCCGTTACTCAACCAAATGACAAAATTATTTATGTCTCACTAACCTGCCATGCAGGGAAATAGTTTCTCAAACAGCACCTGCCATGAAAGCATTTAAAATGTCGTTGTTCCTTATATTTTTATTTTAACAGGAATATCACTATAGTTATTGCAGTAGAAGATGGGAACAGTTGAAACAAATGTTTGATGACAGTTACTGTTTTTTTAGAAGACCATTTATTGTTTTTATTTCACATTTATTCCTACTGGGTGGAAAAACGTGTAGTATCAGCCTGTGGTGGTTAAACTTTTCTCTCTCTTGAACACTTTAGAACAGTTTGTTTCTAATAGCTTTTTGGAACATGGGTAGCCACCAAGTCACGGTGGTTTACTAGCTCTAACCAGCCTACTAACTACAAGGACCTCAACCCAACCAGCTGGAAATCCATCTAGACCAGAGGTGTCAAATCCTGCTCCTGGAAGGCCACTGTCCTGCAAAGTTTAGCTCCAACCCCAATCAAACACACCTGAACCAGCTAATCAAGATCTTACTAGGCATACTAGAAACTTCCAGGCAGGTTTGTTAAGGCAAGTTGGAGTTGAGAATCAATGAGGTTCATTCTCGTGTTACGCAGCCGTTTGAGCTTCAGCAAGAACCAATGAGGTTCATTCCTGTTACGCAGCCGTTTGAGCTTAGGCAAGAACCAATGAGGTTCATTCCTGTTACGCAGCACGTTTGAGCTTCAGCAAGAACCAATGAGGTTCATTCTCGTGTTACGCAGCACGTTTGAGCTTCAGCAAGAACCAATGAGGTTCATTCCTGTTACGCAGCACGTTTGAGCTTCAGCAAGAACCAATGAGGTTCATTCCTGTTACGCAGCACGTTTGAGCTTCAGCAAGAACCAATGAGGTTCATTCCCGTTACGCAGCACGTTTGAGCTTCAGCAAGAACCAATGAGGTTCATTCTCGTGTTACGCAGCACATTTGAGCTTCAGCAAGAACCAATGAGGTTCATTCCTGTTACGCAGCACGTTTGAGCTTCAGCAAGAACCAATGAGGTTCATTCCTGTTACGCAGCCGTTTGAGCTTCAGCAAGAACCAATGAGGTTCATTCTTGTGTTAAGCAGCACGTTTCAGCTTCAGCAAGAACCAGTGAGGTTCATTCTCGTGTTACGCAGCACATTTGAGCTTCAGCAAGAACCAGTGAGGTTCATTCTCGTGTTACGCAGCACATTTGAGCTTCAGCAAGAACCAATGAGGTTCATTCTCATGTTACGCAGCCGTTTGAGCTTCTGCAAGAGCCAATGAGGTTCATTCTCATGTTACGCAGCACGTTTGAGCTTCAGCAAGAACCAATGAGGTTCATTCTCATGTTACGCAGCCGTTTGAGCTTCAGCAAGAACCAATGAGGTTCATTCTCATGTTACGCAGCCGTTTGAGCTTCAGCAAGAACCAGTGAGGTTCATTCTCGTGTTACGCAGCATGTTTGAGCTTCTGCAAGAACCAGTGAGGTTCATTCTCGTGTTACACAGCACGTTTGAGCTTCTGCAATAACCAATGAGGTTCATTCTCGTGTTACACAGCACGTTTGAGCTTCTGCAAGAACCAATGAGGTTCATTCTCATGTTACGCAGCCGTTTGAGCTTCAGCAAGAACCAGTGAGGTTCATTCTCGTGTTACGCAGCACGTTTGAGCTTCTGCAAGAACCAATGAGGTTCATTCTCGTGTTACACAGCACGTTTGAGCTTCTGCAAGAACCAATGAGGTTCATTCTCGTGTTACGCATCACGTTTGAGCTTCTGCAAGAACCAGTGAGGTTCATTCTCGTGTTACGCAGCACGTTTGAGCTTCTGCAAGAACCAATGAGGTTCATTCTCTTGTTACGCATCACTTTTGAGCTTCTGCAAGAACCAGTGAGGTTCATTCTCGTGTTACGCATCACTTTTGAGCTTCTGCAAGAACCAATGAGGTTCATTCTCGTGTTACGCAGCACTTTTGAGCTTCTGCAAAAACCAATGAGGTTCATTCTCGTGTTATGCAGCACGTTAGAGCTTCTGCAAGAACCAATGAGGTTCATTCTCGTGTTACGCAGCACTTTTGAGCATCTGCAAGAACCAATGAGGTTCATTCTCGTGTTATGCAGCACGTTAGAGCTTCTGCAAGAACCAATGAGGTTCATTCTCGTGTTACGCATCACTTTTGAGCTTCTGCAAGAACCAGTGAGGTTCATTCTCGTGTTACGCATCACTTTTGAGCTTCTGCAAGAACCAATGAGGTTCATTCTCATGTTACGCAGCACGTTTGAGCTTCTGCAAGAACCAATGAGGTTCATTCTCTTGTTACGCATCACTTTTGAGCCTCTGCAAGAACCAGTGAGGTTCATTCTCGTGTTACGCAGCACGTTTGAGCTTCTGCAAGAACCAATGAGGTTCATTCTCGTGTTACGCATCACTTTTGAGCCTCTGCAAGAACCAGTGAGGTTCATTCTCATGTTACGCAGCACGTTTGAGCTTCTGCAAGAACCAATGAGGTTCATTCTCGTGTTACGCAGCACGTTTGAGCTTCTGCAAGAACCAATGAGGTTCATTCTCTTGTTACGCAGCACGTTTGAGCTTCTGCAAGAACCAGTGAGGTTCATTCTCGTGTTACGCAGCACGTTTGAGCTTCAGCAAGAACCAGTGAGGTTCATTCTTGTGTTACGCAGCACGTTTGAGCTTCTGCAAGAACCAGTGAGGTTCATTCTCGTGTTACGCATCACTTTTGAGCTTCTGCAAGAACCAGTGAGGTTCATTCTCGTGTTACGCAGCACGTTAGAGCTTCTGCAAGAACCAATGAGGTTCATTCTCGTGTTACGCATCACTTTTGAGCTTCTGCAAGAACCAGTGAGGTTCATTCTCGTGTTACGCATCACTTTTGAGCTTCTGCAAGAACCAATGAGGTTCATTCTCGTGTTACGCAGCACGTTTGAGCTTCTGCAAGAACCAGTGAGGTTCATTCTCGTGTTACGCAGCACGTTTGAGCTTCTGCAAGAACCAATGAGGTTCATTCTCGTGTTACGCATCACTTTTGAGCTTCTGCAAGAACCAATGAGGTTCATTCTCGTGTTACGCAGCCGTTTGAGCTTCAGCAAGAACCAATGAGGTTCATTCTCGTGTTACGCAGCACGTTTGAGCTTCTGCAAGAACCAATGAGGTTCATTCTCGTGTTACGCAGCACGTTAGAGCTTCTGCAAGAACCAATGAGGTTCATTCTCGTGTTACGCATCACTTTTGAGCTTCTGCAAGAACCAATGAGGTTCATTCTCGTGTTACGCAGCACGTTTGAGCTTCTGCAAGAACCAATGAGGTTCATTCTCGTGTTACGCATCACTTTTGAGCTTCTGCAAGAACCAATGAGGTTCATTCTCGTGTTACGCAGCCGTTTGAGCTTCAGCAAGAACCAATGAGGTTCATTCTCGTGTTACGCAGCACGTTTGAGCTTCTGCAAGAACCAATGAGGTTCATTCTCGTGTTACGCAGCACGTTAGAGCTTCTGCAAGAACCAATGAGGTTCATTCTCGTGTTACGCATCACTTTTGAGCTTCTGCAAGAACCAATGAGGTTCATTCTCGTGTTACGCAGCACGTTTGAGCTTCTGCAAGAACCAGTGAGGTTCATTCTCGTGTTACGCATCACTTTTGAGCTTCTGCAAGAACCAATGAGGTTCATTCTCGTGTTACGCATCACTTTTGAGCTTCTGCAAGAACCAGTGAGGTTCATTCTCTTGTTACGCATCACTTTTGAGCTTCTGCAAGAACCAGTGAGGTTCATTCTCGTGTTACGCATCACTTTTGAGCTTCTGCAAGAACCAATGAGGTTCATTCTCGTGTTACGCAGCACGTTTGAGCTTCTGCAAGAACCAATGAGGTTCATTCTCGTGTTACGCATCACTTTTGAGCTTCTGCAAGAACCAATGAGGTTCATTCTCGTGTTACGCAGTACGTTTGAGCTTCTGCAAGAACCAATGAGGTTCATTCTCGTGTTACGCATCACTTTTGAGCTTCTGCAAGAACCAATGAGGTTCATTCTCGTGTTACGCATCACTTTTGAGCTTCTGCAAGAACCAATGAGGTTCATTCTCGTGTTACGCAGCACGTTTGAGCTTCTGCAAGAACCAATGAGGTTCATTCTCGTGTTACGCATCACTTTTGAGCTTCTGCAAGAACCAATGAGGTTCATTCTCGTGTTACGCAGCCGTTTGAGCTTCAGCAAGAACCAATGAGGTTCATTCTCGTGTTACGCAGCACGTTTGAGCTTCTGCAAGAACCAGTGAGGTTCATTCTCGTGTTACGCAGCACGTTTGAGCTTCTGCAAGAACCAATGAGGTTCATTCTCGTGTTACGCATCACTTTTGAGCTTCTGCAAGAACCAATGAGGTTCATTCTCGTGTTACGCAGCCGTTTGAGCTTCAGCAAGAACCAATGAGGTTCATTCTCGTGTTACGCAGCACGTTTGAGCTTCTGCAAGAACCAATGAGGTTCATTCTCGTGTTACGCAGCACGTTAGAGCTTCTGCAAGAACCAATGAGGTTCATTCTCGTGTTACGCATCACTTTTGAGCTTCTGCAAGAACCAATGAGGTTCATTCTCGTGTTACGCAGCACGTTTGAGCTTCTGCAAGAACCAATGAGGTTCATTCTCGTGTTACGCATCACTTTTGAGCTTCTGCAAGAACCAATGAGGTTCATTCTCGTGTTACGCAGCACGTTTGAGCTTCTGCAAGAACCAATGAGGTTCATTCTCGTGTTACGCAGCACGTTAGAGCTTCTGCAAGAACCAATGAGGTTCATTCTCGTGTTACGCATCACTTTTGAGCTTCTGCAAGAACCAATGAGGTTCATTCTCGTGTTACGCAGCACGTTTGAGCTTCTGCAAGAACCAGTGAGGTTCATTCTCGTGTTACGCATCACTTTTGAGCTTCTGCAAGAACCAATGAGGTTCATTCTCGTGTTACGCATCACTTTTGAGCTTCTGCAAGAACCAGTGAGGTTCATTCTCTTGTTACGCATCACTTTTGAGCTTCTGCAAGAACCAGTGAGGTTCATTCTCGTGTTACGCATCACTTTTGAGCTTCTGCAAGAACCAATGAGGTTCATTCTCGTGTTACGCAGCACGTTTGAGCTTCTGCAAGAACCAGTGAGGTTCATTCTCGTGTTACGCATCACTTTTGAGCTTCTGCAAGAACCAGTGAGGTTCATTCTCGTGTTACGCATCACTTTTGAGCTTCTGCAAAAACCAGTGAGGTTCATTCTCTTGTTACGCATCACTTTTGAGCTTCTGCAAGAACCAGTGAGGTTCATTCTCGTGTTACGCATCACTTTTGAGCTTCTGCAAGAACCAATGAGGTTCATTCTCGTGTTACGCAGCACGTTTGAGCTTCTGCAAGAACCAATGAGGTTCATTCTCGTGTTACGCAGCACGTTTGAGCTTCTGCAAGAACCAATGAGGTTCATTCTCGTGTTACGCATCACGTTTGAGCTTCTGCAAGAACCAATGAGGTTCATTCTCGTGTTACGCATCACTTTTGAGCTTCTGCAAGAACCAATGAGGTTCATTCTCGTGTTACGCATCACTTTTGAGCTTCTGCAAGAACCAATGAGGTTCATTCTCGTGTTACGCAGCACGTTTGAGCTTCTGCAAGAACCAATGAGGTTCATTCTCGTGTTACGCATCACTTTTGAGCTTCTGCAAGAACCAATGAAGTTCATTCTCGTGTTACGCATCATGTTTGAACTTCTGCAAGAACCAATGAGGTTAATTTCCTAAAAATGCCAACTGCTGAAGTCATTAATTTTGAGTAAGTTAATTAGTGGATTAATTTTGGATGCTGGTTATTTTATTTATTTATTTATTTAATTAATTTATTATTATGACAAAGCACCTTGAGCAATGATTCCTGGTTGTTTTCAAATAGCAGTTTAATCTGGTTAATCTTTGTGAATACATGTGTGTTTACATGCCCTGAAACAAATACTATAATTACTTTTAATTTAGTTGATTAAGATTCTGGATGTTGTTCATTTAGGTGTATCTGTTCCATGGTCTATTATTAACTAATGGAACCATTTGTACCACTCTTGAAATGAAGCATTGCAGCATTACTATTGTTTTTCCGAATTTGCAAGTTGGTCCAACCTAGAAACTGCCAATGGAGCAAGTTAAGCAACATTTTTATATGGTGTCAATTGTGCATGTATTTAAGGCACATAGTCAACATTCAAAAGTCAAATCACTTCTAGAAAGCATGTGTCACTGCTTTGCGAAGAGAGGGTTATATTGAGGATATAATGTGTTTACAGAGCAATAAGGAATGATAAAGGACTGCCTTTGTTTGGGACCTCTGAATTATCTTACATGATCAGATGTAATTCTCACATTTCCCATCTCTTGTGATAGGAAATTAATGGCTCTTATTCTCAGCTGCATGCCTCCGCTGCAGGTGATTTACTTCCTTTTTAAAATTACATTATGGAAAAACCCAAATCGCATTGGGGGGAAAATAGAAAATGCAAATATTGCAAATTTCTGCTATAAGTGGTGCTTGTGCAAAACTCACTCCCATAGATAAAAAAAAAAAATCATGAGCTGTTTATCTGTAGCACAAATATTTAAGCTTTTTATTTATTCAAGTATGGGTCCTCATGTCTCTTATGGTTTCTTATCCTCCCCCTACTCCTCATTTTCTCTCCCTTTAATTCTGTGCAGTGACTTTGTCCTTGTGGGATCAAGTATCCCAGCACACACAGAGCACTGTTAACAACAATGAGGGCTGGGTGAGACTGTGTGTGTGTGTGTGTTTAAGTGCGGGGTTGTCAGAAGAATAGACCTTGTGTATGAGTGGTGGGTGAGAATGAAGGTGGACAGTGAGACTGAAAACTAGTTAAAGACGAACAGGAGATATTTCAGACCTACCTTTCAGAGATGCCGCTCTCACAATAGATCGGACACAGACAGGTGCGTCTTTTGAATGAATCGGAGTCTCTGTCCCGTTTCAGACTCCACCCATCCACATCTGCCACTGCTTCTCACAGGATTTATAAAATAACACAATAAAACTCACTGGTCATGGGAAAAATTGTATAATTCAATACTGCACGGCTCTCTAAAATAGGCTACTGGTTGTTTAAGCATGATTGAGACAGAGAGAAAGACTTGCAGTTTATGTTGAACTTACATTGAAATAACTTTTGGAAATGCATGTTTAGATCTTATTGTGAACGGTTCAGTGTGTTTCATTTCTTACATTTTTTTTGTTTTGACCTTATAATGTTGAATCAAACTGGATCTTTCGATGAAAACGACAGACTTCTCTCTGGACATCTAGTTGGTGGGCGGGGCTAAAGAGGCAATGATGTTGAAGTAGGCGTTGATCTTCTTCAGAGGCGGTCCTTCGTCGCACTATGATGTAATAATGTGACAAATCTGAAACGAGTTGTTTTCTGATCTTGGTTTCAATACAAGCTGTTTTTATAACAAGGAAGTTTTGAGTTCTGAAACTTGCAGGATATTTTTATAGTGCAATGACCTCTTGTCCAAAGATCAAGGAAAATTGATTTCTCAATTTATGACCCCTTTTAAGTGTTTATTTTATTACACTTTATCTATTTTCGCCTGCTGTATTGTGTCAATACATATCTTTAATGGCAGTGAGGTTTTCTTCCCAGCACTGAGCCATAAATCTCCACTTCAGCAGCGCTTTTATAACCAAACAGTTTTATTCCTATCTACATTCTGAAGGTTTTTACAGAGCGGTTTGTTCATCAAATTTTATTCCTAAAAGCATGAAGAAAAGGTGTTTATCTTCTGGCTGTTAACGAAGTTTTCTGATTTATAGAGAGATCCAAAATCCAATGCAAAATAAAGTTGACTCTAATGTGTCAACAAAATGAAACAAGAATTATGAACCTGGCTTTATCCAATGTTCTGATTTCTTTTTTTGTATATTTATGTAAATTAGTGCATATTTAATGCATCATTTGTATATTTAAACATAACATTTTAGAAAACTTTTAATATAAAGCAATTGTCTTAATATACTGATAAGTAATAATATTTCAAACATTGATGTCCCATGTACTTACTATATTGCATGTTTAAATCAACAGGTTTCTTCCATAAAAATGCACCATTTTTTGATCCAATTTTGTGTAATAAAAGACTTTTTACATTCTAATCAAATAAGTCAAGAAAGAGATCTTAAAATCATGAATCATATTTCTTCCAATTCATTCCTCACAATAGAAATGGAAGGTCATATTGAGTGCACTGCATTGTGGGACACAGTATGCATACTGGCAGCAATGATAACAATATGGTATTCTGAACATGTTAAATATGTAATGTGCCAGATTCTGGATGTGCATCTTGTTTCCTTTCCTCAAAGAAATGACGCAAGGACGGAAGAATCAAAGACAGACCTATTTGTGAAAAAGAATATCCTTATTTCATGCATAATTTCATGCATTGTGCTCTTGTGGAATGCACATTTCAGCAAAAGCAGAACATTCAATGCATTTAACAAAACTTTGCAGAGTGCAGATTGCATATAAACACTCTTAAAAAATCTTGGGTTATTTTTCTAGCCAAATCCTGGGTTGAGCCTTTTGTGTCATTTTTTTGTGTTATTTTTTCAGTGTTTGGGTAGTTTTTGTGTTACCCAGATCCTGGGTCAGGCGTAACAACCCAGTGTTTGGGTAGATTTTGTGTAACCCAGATCCTGGGTCAGACGTAACAACCCAGTGTTTGGGTAGATTTTGTTACCCAGATCCTGGGTCAGACATAACAACCCAGTGTTTGGGTAGATTTTGTGTAACCCAGATCCTGGGTCAGGCGTAACAACCCAGTGTTTGGGTGGTTTTTGTGTAACCCAAATCCTGGGTCAGGCGTAACAACCCAGTGTTTGGGTAGTTTCTGTGTAACCCAGATCCTGGGTCAGGCGTAACAACCCAGTGTTTGGGTAGTTTTTGTGTAACCAGATCCTGGGTCAGACGCAACAACCCAGTGTTTGGGTGGTTTTTGTGTAACCCAGATCCTGGGTCAGGCGTAACAACCCAGTGTTTTGTAGAGTGCAGTACGAGTAGTAAGTTATTCCGAACGCAGTCACACTCCTGCACACATTCCTGCATTATGCAGTGTAATATCAATCTGCCTTTACTGTCACAGTACGATTTCTACCAAACACACAGCTTAGCATTCCCAATGCATCAATAAAAACGTTTATGTCGTTCCCGAAGGAGATGAAAAAGTAAATCTAGATTAAGACCAGCAGCCAATCTTCATAATGAAGGCCAGTCTGGTGTCGACCACAACTCACATCCAGCCGGGGCCATTCCAACCAGCTTATCTATGAAAACACCCCACACATCATCCACTTTAGCCGCCACACATCTATGGAAATAATCCTCTCAATTCAGGTTGATTTCAGCAATGGATCTTGAAGTACCACAAAGCTACGCTGAATGGATTGGGGGATCTTTGACACAATGGAGCAATTCATGATGTGAAAACAAATCGCTGGAGCCAGGACAGGATTTTCCTTTGCCGATAAGGAAATTATTATCTGCGATGTATAATTAACTCTGACTCTGTTTATATTGACCTTTCTCTACGAGGATCCTCCCAATTCAGTTCGACCTGTAATTGAAATGGACTTTTGATGGACGTTTATCTACTGCACAAAGCACATCGAGATTTAATTTTAGGCCCTCACTATCTTATCAACAATCAGAGCATGCTGGTATATACAGTGGGGACAACAAGTATTTGATACACTGCCGATTTTGCAGGTTTGCCCACTTACAAAGCATGTAGAAGTCTGTAATTTTTATCATAGGTACTCTTCAACTGTGAGTGACGGAATCTAAAACAAAAATCCAGAAAATCACATTGTATGATTTTTAAGTAATTAATTTGCATTTTATTGCATGACATAAGTATTTGATACATCAGAAAAGCAGAACTTAATATTTGGTACAGAAACCTTTGTTCGCAATTACAGAGATCATACGTTTCCTGTAGTTCTTGACCAGGTTTGCACACACTGCAGCAGGGATTTTGGGCCACTCCTCCATACAGACCTTCTCCAGATCCTTCAGGTTTCAGGGCTGTCGCTGGGCAATACGGACTTTCAGCTCCCTCCAAAGATTTTCTATTGGGTTCAGGTCTGGAGACTGGCTAGGCCACTCCAGGACCTTGAGATGCTTCTTACGGAGCCACTCCTTAGTTGCCCTGGCTGTGTGTTTCGGGTCGTTGTCATGCTGGAAGACCCAGCCACGACCCATCTTCAATGCTCTTACTGAGGGAAGGAGGTTGTTGGCCAAGATCTCGCGATACATGGCCCCATCCATCCTCTCCTCAATACGGTGCAGTCGTCCTGTCCCCTTTGCAGAAAAGCATCCCTAAAGAGTGATGTTTCCACCTCCATGCTTCACGGTTGGGATGGTGTTCTTGGGGTTGTACTCATCCTTCTTCTTCCTCCAAACACGGCGAGTGGAGTTTAGACCAAAAAGCTCTATTTTTGTCTCATCAGACCACATGACCTTCTCCCATTCCTCCTCTGGATCATCCAGATGGTCATTGGCAAACTTCAGACGGGCCTGGACATGCGCTGGCTTGAGGAGGGGGACCTTGCGTGCGCTGCAGGATTTTAATCCATGACGGCGTAGTGTGTTACTAATGGTTTTCTTTGAGACTGTGGTCCCAGCTCTCTTCAAGTCATTGACCAGGTCCTGCCGTGTAGTTCTGGGCTGATCCCTCACCTTCCTCATGATCATTGATGCCCCACGAGGTGAGATCTTGCATGGTGCCCCAGACCGAGGGAGATTGACTGTCATCTTGAACTTCTTCCATTTTCTAATAATTGCGCCAACAGTTGTTGCCTTCTCACCAAGCTGCTTGCCTATTGTCCTGTAGCCCATCCCAGCCTTGTGCAGGTCTACAATTTTATCCATGATGTCCTTACACAGATCTCTGGTCTTGGCCACTGTGGAGAGGTTGGAGTCTGTTTGATTGAGTGTGTGGACAGGTGTCTTTTATACAGGTAACGAGTTCAAACAGGTGCGGTTAATACAGGTAATGAGTGGAGAACAGGAGGGCTTCTTAAAGAAAAACGAACAGGTCTGTGAGAGCCGGAATTCTTACTGGTTGGTAGGTGATCAAATACTTATGTCATGCAATAAAATGCAAATTAATTATTTAAAAATCATACAATGTGATTTTCTGGATTTTTGTTTTAGATTCCGTCACTCACAGTTGAAGAGTACCTATGATAAAAATTACAGACCTCTACATGCTTTGTAAGTAGGAAAACCTGCAAAATTGGCAGTGTATCAAATACTTGTTCTCCCCACTGTATATGCATGGGTCAGGTTAAGATGAAAATCTGATTAAGTGCAATAAAAAGGGGGACCATGTTATTTATTACACTTAATCTTTGATTAATTTTAAAACAGCTTAGCTGGGAAGTGGGGGTGAACATGTGACGTCACCAAAGTGATTAATTATGCAAAATCATTTAATGTAATCTTTTACTGTTTTGATAAATGAATCAATAATCTATGCAATAATGTACTGATCTGGAGATCAAGAGTATTAGCTAATCTCCTAGTCAAAACCGTTAATAACGATTAGAAAAGTTAGTGCGAGTCAACTGAGTAATTTTATTTCTAACAAAAATGACAAATCAGTAAACTTTATGTGAAACTCAATAAGGTGAAAAACTTCCAGAGCTTAATTCAAGCTTAAATAAACGTAACCCAACGCTATAACATCAATTGACCCTTTTCGGGGTTTCTCAGAAGCGGAAATCGTCATAGTTGGGTAAACTTCTATAGCGGTCAATGAGAGACTACACACTAATTATATTTTTTGTGTTCCCATTTGCTCAAATAGCAAAAGAAAAATGCCACAATAGTGATTTCACAACTTTCAAAAAGAGGAACAAAATAAATAGACATTGATAACGGCAGAAGAGAGAAAGACGTCACTTTAACCGTCACTCCCACACACTCGTTAGAAACACCCTCACAGCAGCAGTTTTCTGTAATTTGATGCAAAGATAATATAAAACACACAGAATACATACAAGCAGTGCTGGGAAGGTTACTTTGGAAATTTAATAGGTTACAGATTAAAAGTTACCCTATTTAAAATGTAACTATTTCAATTACTTTATTAAAGTAATGTAACATTTGATTACTTTTCTAATTTCCACCACTGGAATGCATTTTTATCACTCGCCATGGTGGAAACCATCATGCACATCAAAAACAGGCAAAGCAACAAATTAATATTATTTAACATATCCTAGCTTTTTACAGAAAATATTCAGATGTAATCCCCTTTGTAATCAATCATTAACATTTTTATAAGTAACTGTAATTTAACTACACATTTTTCTCAATAACTGTAACTGATTACAGTCACATCTATTTTGTAATTAAATGATGTAATCTAGTTACATGTAACTAGTTACTCCCCAACACTGCATACAAGTTATAGTGTTATAAATGTATACAAACTGCTGTTCAAAAGTTTGGGATTGGTAAGATTTTTTATGTTTTTAAAAGAAGTCTCTTATGCTTACCAAGGCTGCATTTATTTGATTAAAAATACAAAACAAACAGTAATATTGTGAAATATTATTACAATTTAAAATAACAATTTTTTATTTGAATATATTTTAAAATGTAATTTATTCCTGTGATCAAAGCTGAATTTTCAGCATCATTACTCCAGTCTTCAGTGTCACATGATCCTTCAGAAATCATTCTAATATGACGATTTGATGCTCAGGAAACATTTATGATTATTATCAATGTTGAAAACAGTTGTGTAAATTTTTTTTCAGGATTCTTTGATGAATAGGAAGTTCAAAAGAACAGTATTTATTTGAAATAGAATCTTTTGTAACATTATAAATGTCTTTACTGTCATTTTTGATCAATTTAATGCATCCTTGCTGAATAAAAGTATTTTTTTTTCTTGCTGAAAAAAACTTTATATTCATCAAAGAATCCTGAAAAAAAAATTGTACTGTTTTCAACATTGATAATAATAATAAATGTTTCATGAGCAGCAAATCAGCATATGAGAATGATTTCTGATGGATCATGTGACACTGAAGACTGGAGTAACGATGCTGAAAATTCAGCTTTGATCACAGGAATAAATTACATTTTAAAATATATTCAAATAAAAAATTGTTATTTTAAATTGTAATAATATTTCACAATAGTACTGATTTTTAATGTATTTTTAATTAAATTAATGCAGCTTGGTGAGCAGAAGAGATTAAAAATATTAAAAATCCTACCGATCCCAAACTTTTGAACGGCAGTGTACTTTTTATTTTTATTTTTATGAAAATATAAAAAGCGTTGCCGTATTTACGTTGCTGATGACCGTTAAAACACGTCATCAGTCATTAGAGTCTGTTAACATGAACCATCATGAACCGCTGGCTGGCTTTCACTGCAAGTTCATCCTAAAGCTCCCCCTACTGGAGACAACTGAGGTAAACACACAATTAACGGCAGACAACACACAAATGACAGATAGAGAGAGTTTGAGACGTTTTATTCTGGGGTTTTCGATTTAACTTTTAATACTGTGTGTTTGAAAAGCACATATTGATAGAGACCCATAGGAGACAGATCTGAAGTGAAATACATTTACCCAGAAATCACATCATGATGGATAAAAACAACATCTGTAATTTTAATTATTTGAATATCGCCAATAGAAACTATCCAAATCCTTAAATAACATCAAGGTCTGCCTGAGGATGACGCATCATCCTTCCATCTCCTTTCAAAACTTCCAGAACATTCCCAAAACTTCCCTTGAAAAGAACCGGAGACACCTTTATCTCTTTCCGACACTGTGTGCTCTTAGACCTTCAGAGCAACGCCATGACAGGTATGAAAGCGAAGCTGTGAGAGATAGACTTACCGTGTTTTCAATGGCATCCACTGTAAAAAGTTGTATAAAGCTCCTAGATCACTTATACTTTTCCACAGCTCAGGTTGTCTGGAGTTTTTTGTCTACTAATTTTTTGTAAATATATTTTTTAAAGTGTTTCGTCAGCAGAACAATAAAAAACACACATTATATAACAGTAGCAACCCACTGGCAAGATATGTCTACCCCTCACGGCCTCACTTTCATTCCCGTCAAAAATCAAAGATGGCGCTGCTGTCTATAGTTCACTCTAAAACGAAAAACCGTCATTTACTCACGTTTAAAACCAGAATATATTTCTCGTCTTAAGGCACCTTCACACCAAGGACTATAACGTTTTAGTAATCTTTCAAATTCTATAAGAATATCCCCACCACAACTATTAACGACAACGACAGAGAGGGACATCGGTGGATTATTTTTCAGAACATTTTCCCGCTGATGAACAATAGAAACAGCCAATCAGAATCCAGCTAGAGTTAAAGAGCGCGAGCAGGATTTAAAGCGGCAGAAGACATAACGGCAGCGCGCGCTTTTATTAAGAAGAATTGTCCGTTGGTGTCGACGCTAATATGGTACTTTTTAGTTATCTATTGGCCTTTAATCTCATATTAATGTCTGTTTTTCCACAAGCTGACATATATCATCAGAAAACCTGGAATATATATGGACTTCTTGACAGACCCTGGTCACCTTCTCCAAACATACAGAATGTCATACAGGTTTGCAACCACATGAGGGTGAGTAAATGATGACAGAAATTTCATTTTGAGTGGACTATTTAAATTACAGGTGTGTGTACATAAGAATCTTAAAATACAGACAGAGGGGTGGTTAACTGCAACGATCCAGGCTTTTATTGAATGAATCCATCTTGTACGGCCTTGGATTTCAATGTCTTTCCAGTGGTTTTAAGGCAAACCTGGTTCTACTTCAGCACTTTGGCAAGCAGAAACCTTTCCGGTCAGTACAACACATACACTTTGCCACAACATCTTTAATTTCATTTACTGGCTTTGGTTGATAATTTGGCACATACTCTCCAAATAAAAGAAAAACAAATCATGAATTTGCCTCCGAACACCACAATAAGTGAACACGTACATCATAAACAATATTAAGGGGTGACAATACAACATACAGAGACACAACGCTCTGTGTAGAGACTATTCAGTTGTTCTCACAGTTTCATATTAAGAAGACACTGGACAGCAGTAGTGCTTTTTGGGGTCTTTAAATACAGTACAGACCTAACAAGAGGGGGGTCTCTTTCGCGTATTAATGTCTGTAGAATAAACGCAGCATGCATCTTCACAAGCGCTCATTAGCATCAACAAACACACATTTTAATATATCTTTTATCAGGTTGGAAGGTTTTTTTAGGCACAGAGAGGGAAGGTTGGGCTTAGCGTGCTAAAGTCAACATGAAACGCATTCACAACCCATTTTACTTTTATAATGTAGGGCTCAGGACTTGATTTTGTTTCATATCCAGAATAAATCCAGTTAGCAATACAGCATTTATGTGCATTACCCAAGGCCGTAACCATGTCTTGAACATTGGGGGGGACTAATTTTTTATAAAGCCTATAGAAACAGAACAGTGAAGGAAATTCTAGGTCTAATTCTAGTTGGGAAATAATAATTTTAAACTATTTAGCAAATAATATTTGCATTAAAATATGCACATATGTACTTTTATTTGTATGCCTAAAATGTCGAAAACGTGAAACGTTTCTTGTCTCTACACACTCAATTAGGAATGACATGAATCACATAAATGCATATTTTCAATTCAAAACGGCCATATTTGAGAAAAAATAGTTTGCATCACTGGATGTTACTGTCGGTCTTTTAACTTCTATCACAAAACAGTTCACATTAAATGTTTCGCTTACCTCACTTTCTTTCAACGTTAAACTGGCGCTTTGTGCTGGATTTCGCGCTTTGCTTCTGTGACCGGTAAACTCCGCCTACTTTGATTTGACTGGCCATTTAAATCATTTTGACACTGACGAGTGTTGTTAGACTGTTAAAATCCAACTTTTAAACCTTTTTGTCATCCCAACAACAACATACAGAGTGCTGCGTAATGAAGTGCAAGAATTTGAAATATTGGGGGGACAATTTGGCCATTTCTAATTATTGGAGGGGACTTGTCCCCCTCAATGTCTATGGTGGTTATGGCCCTGGCATTACCTACAAGCCTAAAAATGGCTAAATAGAATCGAATCATTCCTGGCCTGGATGACATCATCTGAAACAGAAAGTTGTTTCAGAGGCAGAGCAAGTTATTATATTTAGACAGAAGCATCTGGCATCCAAATTGGACATAATTTGAGATTAAAACCCCCCGTTACACGTCCCTCCGTTTATAGGGTGAATGTAAGACGCATACAGTATGATGTTAAAGCTAGCAGTGTGGGCTGTAGACAGAAAAACAGAGAATATTTATGAGGGGAAACAAGGGATATTATTAACTCTCTCGCAGATTGAAAGCTACATTTGGGGGCGTGGAGAAAACGAGAGGAGAGAGAAAGATGAGAGGAAAGAAGGAGAAAGAGAAAGACATTCAGAGCGTTTATAAATCGCTCTCTCCGTAGAGGGCGCTGGAGAAGGAGATGTAATCCAGGGCTCCAGGGGTCCCTTCGGGGCCGACATACTTGGTCATGCGGCTGATGCAGTACTCGGCCTGCTCGGGTGGGAGTTCACGACGAAGCTCTTCCACAGTGATGTAAGGCTGGAGGACAAGAGGAGACACATTTAGTGTTTTTGCACGCTATTTTGTAATTGATTCAGAATCCTCCCTGAGGTGTTTAGACAAGGAGAAACAACACGACTTGATCTCACCTTGTCGGAGGCCAGGATCTTGAAGGAGGCCATGACTTGTTCAGCGGTATCGGTTTCAGCGGTCTCGCGTGTCATGAAGTCGATGAAGGCCTGGAAGGTGACCACGCCCGTGTTGTTGGGGTCCACCAGGGTCATGATGCGGGCGAACTCCACCTCACCCTGTCAGGACACCATCAGAGGAAACAGCCAATGAGGTTCAAGTTACACATTTAAGGAAAATTGCTGGTTGGCAAAATATGATTTTTTTAGTTGTTGCTAAATTCATGTTCAACTAAAAGGAGAAAAGACTTTAAAAAAATGACACCAAAATAATTTGTTTAATAATTTGTAATCAGAATTTAACAAAATAAGGAAATATGCAAATTTGTGATAAAATTTTTATTTAGGATTCAATCAAATTATTTGTTATTGTTATTATTATGATGATGATGATGATGATGATTCATAGTTAATTTAAATTTGAATTATTATTTCAAGTAGTAAAAATATGTGATGCAAAAATTGGCAAAATATTTGAACATGAAATAACTTTTTTTTAAAGAAATTAATATTTTTATTCAGCAAGGATGCCTAAAATGTTCAAAAGTGTCAGTAAAGACATTCGTAATGCTACAAAAGATTTCTATTTCAAATAAATGGTATTAGCTATTAGAAAACAAACAGCTATTTTAACTTAATAATATAACAAGTTACAATATTACTGTATTTTTGATCAAATAAATGCAGCCTTGGTGAGCAGAAGAGACTTCTTTCAAAAACATTTTAAAAATCTTACTTTGAAATACAAACCCGATTCCAAAAAAGTTGGGACACTGTACATATTGTGAATTAAAAAAGGAATGCAATAATTTACAAATCTCATAAACTTATATTTTATTCACAATAGAATATAGATAACATATCAAATGTTGAAAGTGAGACATTTTGAAATGTCATGCCAAATATTGGCTCATTTTGGATTTCATGAGAGCTACACATTCCAAAAAAGTTGGGACAGGTAGCAATAAGAGGCTGGAAAAGTTAAATGTACATATAAGGAACAGCTGGAGGACCAATTTGCAACTTATTAGGTCAATTGGCAACATGATTGGGTATAAAAAGAGCCTCTCAGAGTGGCAGTGTCTCTCAGAAGTCAAGATGGGCAGAGGATCACCAATTCCCCCAATGCTGCGGCGAAAAATAGTGGAGCAATATCAGAAAGGAGTTTCTCAGAGAAAAATTGCAAAGAGTTTGAAGTTATCATCATCTACAGTGCATAATATCATCCAAAGATTCAGAGAATCTGGAACAATCTCTGTGCGTAAGGGTCAAGGCCGGAAAACCATACTGGATGCCCGTGATCTTCGGGCCCTTAGACGGCACTGCATCACATACAGGAACGCTACTGTAATGGAAATCACAACATGGGCTCAGGAATACTTCCAGAAAACATTGTCGGTGAACACAATCCACCGTGCCATTCGCCGTTGCCGGCTAAAACTCTATAGGTCAAAAAAGAAGCCATATCTAAACATGATCCAGAAGCGCAGGCGTTTTCTCTGGGCCAAGGCTCATTTAAAATGGACTGTGGCAAAGTGGAAAACTGTTCTGTGGTCAGACGAATCAAAATTTGAAGTTCTTTTTGGAAAACTGGGACGCCATGTCATCCGGACTAAAGAGGACAAGGACAACCCAAGTTGTCATCAGCGCTCAGTTCAGAAGCCTGCATCTCTGATGGTATGGGGTTGCATGAGTGCGTGTGGCATGGGCAGCTTACACATCTGGAAAGGCACCATCAATGCTGAAAGGTATATCCAAGTTCTAGAACAACATATGCTCCCATCCAGACGTCGTCTCTTTCAGGGAAGACCTTGCATTTTCCAACATGACAATGCCAGACCACATACTGCATCAATTACAACATCATGGCTGCGTAGAAGAAGGATCCGGGTACTGAAATGGCCAGCCTGCAGTCCAGATCTTTCACCCATAGAAAACATTTGGCGCATCATAAAGAGGAAGATGCGACAAAGAAGACCTAAGACAGTTGAGCAACTAGAAGCCTGTATTAGACAAGAATGGGACAACATTCCTATTCCTAAACTTGAGCAACTTGTCTCCTCAGTCCCCAGACGTTTGCAGACTGTTATAAAAAGAAGAGGGGATGCCACACAGTGGTAAACATGGCCTTGTCCCAACTTTTTTGAGATGTGTTGATGCCATGAAATTTAAAATCAACTTATTTTTCCCTTAAAATGATACATTTTCTCAGTTTAAACATTTGATATGTCATCTATGTTGTATTCTGAATAAAATATTGAAATTTGAAACTTCCACATCATTGCATTCTGTTTTTATCCACAATTTGTACAGTGTCCCAACTTTTTTGGAATCGTGTTTGTATATGTGCATGTAGTTTGGTGAGGATAAAACATTTTTGTTTTTGTGACAATTTGTGAAGGGATGTGGCTGTATGTGAGTGGGCGGAGCTTCCCTTTCACTCACCAGATCGTAACCCATAGAGATCAGACATGCGCGGAAATCGTCGGGGTCCATCATGCCATTTCTCTTCTGCAAGTTAAAAACAATAATGAGTCCACTTGTACACGCTCAGATATGAATCTTGATGTGCGTCACTCCATCTCACTGACCCTGTCGAAGTGGTTGAAGGAGGCTCTGAACTCGTTGAGCTGCTCCTGGCTGATGCCCTTGGCGTCGCGGGTCAGGATCTGGTTCTCCACCTCGTTGATGGTGCGAGCGATGGTGGTGAGCAGCTGCTCCCATCCCACACGGACGTGCTGGAGGAGGGAATGACGGAATCAGGGAATGTTCTGTGTGTTATGTGTATTTGTTAGGTATTTTTGGTGACCTTGTAAAGTGAACGTTGGGCAAGGCATTAAAATAAAACTTATTATTATTATTAATAAACTAAATATCAGTTGGGAAGTATGCGATTTCAGATGCAGCGTTTGTTTGTAGCTCAACATTAATCAACGTGTATGTGTGTGTGAATACCTCCATGGTGTAGTTGGTGTGTTTGTTGTCGAAGACGAGGGCCTCCTGAATGAGCTGGTGATCTCCCTCCAGTTTGTCAATGTTGGATTTGTAGTTAATGATGTTCTGCTCGTACTGCTTCAGATTATTCATCTGTTCCTCCAGAGAGCCGGTGATATCCACCGACACGTGACCGATCTCCTAATAACAGTAACAGAGAGAGAGAGATAACAAATGTTTATTAGACGAGAAAGAACAAAAGTCTGTAAAGAAAAAAATAAAACGGCAAACAGTGTCAAGTAGCTTCATAACCAAGATAAAAACTAAAAGCTACTCATAATTTAAAGCAATTAAACTAAATCTGGTTATTTTTCCTCCTTATCAGTTATCGCTTATAGTTAACTAAAACCATAAAAAAAATTCATACCTGAAATAAAATAAATGTTAATTGAAATAAAATTGAAAAAATGTAGGTTTACTTAATGATATATATAAATTATAAAAACATAACAAAATTACTAAAACTTTAACTAAAACTGTAATGAAAACAGAAAATCTAAAAAATAATAAATTAATTCAAAATATTAATAGAAACTATATTAGTATCTCAAAGATTTGTTAAGTTCGCACAGGGCCTCGCACCCCTCTTGCGACGGGCCTGTTAATAATCATTTGAAACTTAGCCAACTGACAGCTCCAGTAGTAATGAAAAGATCTTGAACTCTGTCATGGAAACTAGCATTTATAAACCTTAATTATACGATTTAATCAGGGCCGTAGGCGGTGTTTTATAATTAGATCCCAAATTTAAGTTTGCATGCACACCAGAGACAATTTTGATTTCTCTGATCTACATAAGTGCATTTCAAGACGTGTGAAGGCCAAAAAAGTTGGATAACAATAGCTTTAAAACCATGTCAGTGGGCAGTAGATTATCTGTCAATATCTGCTCTCTCCTCATCTCCATCACTCTTTCTTTTTCTCTCAGTCTCCTTATCGTGCCCTGTCACAATATGTACACATTCATTATTAATCTTATGCCAAATATGATGAAAACGTCTTTGTTAATGTTTCTTGTCCCCTCACATTGACAGTTACTAATTATAACATTACATAAATCACGTAAATCATATGCCTATTTTCAATTCAAAATGGCGAAATTAGGCTAAAGTTTGTTAGTTTGCATCCCTGATTATTTTTGTCGGTCGTTTAACATTTCTATCCTAAAACAGCTGTCAGATATGAAATGTTTAGTTTAGCTACTTGCATCTTATCTCGCACTTTTTGACCGTTTACTGAAGCATCAATTTGAGCTGGAATTCGCGCTCAGCAGCTTCTGTGAACATAAAACCCGCCTACTTTGGTTTGATTGGTCATCTCAAATATGTTGATGAGCGGTGACAGACCAATGAGATGAGAAGATCTTGGTGCTGTGCAATATATCCTTGTAGCACTAAAGTAGACTTAATACTATATTAGGCAATTATTTCACAACCTTTATTATATACACCTCGGAAAAATACAGAGGTCCTGACCTCATGACCTCATAACTGGCTACGGCCTTGGATTTAATAATCAATTAAACAGGAATTTATACCTGTATGATATTACGCTGTAGCCACATTGGACCAGTGGTTTGGAAAATGGATGGATGATTCAGCTGCTGGCGCCATCTTCTGCTCAGACGTGGGAATTCATTCGGCACTCACAGTGCATTGTGGGTATTCTCTAGCCGTTGAGCGTACATCGGTTGTACACTCGTTATTGCGATGCATCTTGGGATTGAATGAGTGCACTCAATAATGTCCACTATGGTTTCGGACACCACTACAAATGGCTGTCCCCTCAAATAGTGCCCTATTTAAGGGTATAGGGGGCGATTTCGGACACAGTTTAGTAATCCTGAAGACACTGATTAGCTGGTTCTGGTGTGTTTGATTAGAGTTGGAGCTGAACCCTCCAGGACCGAAGTTGCCCAACCCTGATTTACACGCATTGGTTGAACTAAAGTGAATTTGACTTTTGAGAGAGTGTGTATGATTATTGCAGCAGTTCACGCTATTTTAGTTACTTCCCAACACGCATACCCTTGCCACTTCCTTAAATCTTGTTACACTCAACACCTCGTATATTCCTGTTGTTGAATAAGCCCACCTCCATCTTGGTCTGAATCCAGGGTCCGATGATGTTGGCCTGAGCGGCAAACGAACGCCTCAGTCTCTCGTTGGCCTGTTGCCTTGCAACCTCCTCCTGTAGCATCTGGTCTCTAAGGGGAACCAGCTGCTTCACCTACAGGGGGCGACAGATCCGAACCGGACAATGGCATACAGTCTGAACAGTATCTCACTGAATCAAGTAAATTACCAACCATGAGCTTTGACCTACACTGCAGCTGTGCACTTTGGCTCTACACTAAAAACTATGCATGTGTGTTTGTGTGTGTGTACTCCGTACTCACAGCATCCCATTTGTTGGAGATGTCCTGTGGGCTGAGGACTGTGTATGGATTGACTCCGACCAGTTTGATGCCGTAGGTCTGAGCGATCTTCATGATCTCATTCTGGATGCCCATGATGGCCATGCGCTCCTTGTCGGCTTCTGGTAGGGTGGCCTTGAACTGGTCGTGAGCTGTGATCAAACTCTGAAAGACAAATGGAGATTAAAAACATTAAAGGTGTAGTTATATATTTTCTCTGTTTAATAACCAGCAAATGTCTTAATTATAGTTGTGCATAAAGACTTTAGATATATAAAGACGGTTCACTTATATTACTATGAATGGGAGCAATATGGCGCAATATGGCGGAATAAGCCAATCAGCAATTGGTAAAGTCATCGCGTCAGTGTTCTGAGACGTGCACTTATGACTGCACATGCACGCTGGCCTGAAAAATGCTGTTTTTGTCATGATTTGAGTGTTTAGAAACAATTTATGAGAGTTTTTGTTAGATTTCATTGGTGATTTCAAATATGAATTTTAATCATAAGCTTAGTGAACAGCTTCGGAGAATTTGATGTTCCCCCATTCAGAGAGATAAGAGCTGTTTCTCAATTCTAAGAACGCAAAGAACGGTTTCTCATGGAGGCCGCAGGCTTTCTCTCGGTAATTATCGCTTTATTAAAATTATGCTAAACAAAATAACAAGGGCCAGATTTACTAACAGCTTGCGCCAGTGCAAACCCACGCAGAGACCAAACCCACGCAAAGACACGCAGTGAAAAATTAACTCTGAAAAGGCGTGGACAGGGTTATTTTTGCGGCTGACCTTATTGCATATGCATTTGTAGGAGTTTCCCTTTCAGACGTAGTATTTATGGGAGGAGAGTATTTGAATGAATCCTGCGACGCAATTTACTAAGTTTTGTGCTAGTCAATTTACTGGTATTTGTGCCATTATTTAACGCCCAAAAAAGCATGTCTTAAGCCAGACACAAATTTGCGCTGCTCTTGATAGATTGTGTTCGTCATTAATGTGTGCATTGTCAGTAGATCACGCGCTGAACTTTCCACTCCCATCAGCGCTTTTATCTGGCCCCAAAGGTTTACCTTTATGAGCCGCCACGTATTTGCGAGCTTGCAGTGGGAATCTCTTCCGTTGATGACGTCTGGGATTTCAAACGGTTTGATTTTCTCAAGTCTGCACTTGATGCATCCTCGATATCAAGAACACATCCATGCGAGTATTGGAACTGAACTTTGACGGTTGATGATTACGCAGTACGAGAACACAAGGACACAAGATCGCTTAAGAACGCATGTTGGGAAACAGCCAGTGTTTCTGTTGCTTGACAGAGCTGTGGCTCTTTACAGAAAATAAAGTGTTTTCTGGGTTACTGTTAAGTATTTCATAACCGCCATAAATTATAAAATGTTCTGCTCGTGTGCCAGTCGAAGCTTGTGGAACTTGCGTGTCTTTTATCCAGTAATTGCTTCATAAAAGCCTGTATTGCCGCTTTGCAGTGCGTTACAGTGTTTTCTGCTTCAGCACATTGCATGTGACAAAAATAGACGCAGCAACAAAGTTCAACTTGCAGCTGCAATGCCAAGCTTATGTGTGCAGTCAGTGTGAATACTGCTGAAATAAATATGTGCTGCTGTGAAACAGGCCGTATTGCTCAGAATTCATTAGTGCACTATATGCAATATTATGGCATTATTTCATGCTGAATATTCTATTGCACTTGGAAATGCAAAAGTTTCCAAAAGTTAAATGCATTGCACAGTGTTTTAAATCAATTTTGCATAAAACTTCCTGCTTTTAACCTGGATTTCCTCAATGCTGTGCACGATGAACATGTCCTGTAGATCCTCCATGGCTCCATCCATCCAGTTGTTGAAGGGCGCCGCCCTCTTGGCGAACTCCAGGTACAGCTGATCAATCGTTTCCCAAAGTTTTTCTACACGCTGAAGGAAGAAAGAAAATATTCGGCTGAAGTAATTTGCAAAAAACTTTAACAAATCATTTCCTGGTGAGCTTTTTACATATAATATGACTGGTATTCCAGCTGCGCCTTTACATTTGGCAGTTCATATTTGGCCTCACAGTGTTATAGATGTGAGTTTCAAGCGTGTGTGTTCACCTCTAGAGCGTCTCTTCTCTTCTGGGTGAGGGTTCCCAGGTTGTCCCACTGGTCACAGATGCCCTGGCAGCGGGCGTTGACTGTAGCGGCATCATGATAGTCCAACTCACTAATCAGAGAGAAAGACAAATCTGAGCACCTTTGAAAAGCTGGATGGAGATCTGTGGGTGAAACTGGATGAATGGTTGTTGTTTTAAATGTATAGTCTAATTATTGAACGTCATGAAAATGTCCAGGCCACATTCCACTCCAAAAACAAAAGAAGACAGATTTGTATTTTGCATGAAAAATATGAAGCTTGTTTTAGGACCATTAAAGGCACAATATGTAAGATTTTTACATATCCAAAAACCACTAGCACAGTGTTATATATTTTGTTTACTTGTGTACTTACATTATCCCAAACGTTTCCAACAATATTTAAATCCGGAGAAATTCGCAATTTAAACCAGTGTAACGTCCCTCCTCATTGTGTCGCCTGTCAATGGCGTCCTGTCCGCGTTATCCCTGGTTTGCGCTTTTACTGCTGTAGAAACCATGGCAGTGAGTCTCACGAAAAAATGCGGAAGTTGTAGCGTCTAGCATGCCAATCTGTTGTTGTTTCGCACAGATGTCTTGGACCACAATTCGTTATCGTTTGCAGCAGGTTCTGTCGCCAACATAACTCCAAGAAACGTAAATGCACGGGAGAATCAAATGACCCAAGAAGAGTTTTGGACAAGAGGAGAAATAAAACAAGGATCAATATCAATGTGGTATTTCCTAACACTGTTTATCAAGTCTGGTGAACAAGTCTATGGCAGTGTAATTAAACAGTATATGTTATACATAAATAGTAAGTCAGCCTTTTTGCAAATGCTGTGGGTACGTTCAGATGTTTTGAACACGTAAAACTGCGCTGTGTTACCCTACCATTTAATTCAACAAATAAAGTGACAAGCTCTTTTTCTTTTGTAGTTTGATCAACATTAATCACGGACAGCAGCAGGTTATTAGACTGTTGTCACTTTAAGGCCAAATGCACGGATCCAATACACTGATACACATCCGATATTCTCCCAAATGTTTGATGTTCATTGAAGACATAACCGACCGTGTTTACTCATAGATTTTCGACATAGTTTTTCTCATTCAAAACTGATTTCGTCAGTGAAAAAAGGTCGATGTCAACTTATTCAACTAACCCGAACCCCTTATTCTACTAACCCTAACAGTTTACTAATACCCTAATGAAAGTTAGTTGACATGTAGTTGTAATGTCTAAAGGGGACCATCAAAATAAAGTTTAACCAATTACTTATTTAATTCTTTTGATTTTGGGGTGAAATATGACCCGGCCATGTTTCTGACAGGCTCCGTGAGATTCACCCATTAAAACTCTCTCTGTTTCTTACTTCAGCTCTTGAGCGATGGCTGCAATCTGCTCCACTCTGTCCTGGTGGGCGGCCAGGTCGCTCTCAAACGCCTCGTGCTTCCTCATGAGAGCCCTGATCTCCATCAGAGAGGCCGTCTCATAGTCCTTCTGAGACAGCAGGTGCTCCTTTCCTGCAAACAGAGAACATCAGATCAGCAACGCAATGGCTGTGTGTTCCAAAAGCTGTAAAGATGCAGTCACAAAAGCGACATTATGCAGGCAAATAAGACCATTGTCTAGTGTCAATAGTGTATTGATGTATGAAGTAGAGGTCGACCGATAGTGGATTTTACAGATAACGATAACTAGGTTGGACCACACTGGCCGATAACCGATTATTCAACCGATGGATACTGAATGAAAACAAACATAGCACATAAAATAGTGCTAAACTTCATTACAAAAACTGGAAAAATTACTGAACCATGAAAATGTACTGTACTTTTTAATATAAAAATATTATTATACCCTGATCATTCATGTTAGTTCATAGTGCTTTAACTAATGTTAAAAGATACTTTAAAATGTAAAAAATGTATTAGTAAATGTTGACTAACAAATAATGAAACAATACTTTTATTAACCTTAGTTAAAGTTACAAATGGACTCTTATTGTAAAGTGTTACCATTTCATATAAATCCAAACAGTCATTCTTAAAGATGGCCATCTTTAAACATCTACACAAAGGCATAGCATTGAAATTAGACACATATGTATATTGTATGTATATTCTCACACTTTATTTGCTTCTATTTTATAACACTCGATTATCTAATCAAAATAAAATATGTATCACAGTGACTATAAAAAAAGGATCGAATGCGTTTCTGATTTGTTTATATGTTTATGTCGGCTGCCTGATGATAGAGTTTGCTTTCTCACGTCACTAGCTTTAAATATGCAACTTCACTGTATAACGAATGCATAAAAATGCATATAAACTGATGCAAACAGATGGTAACAATCATTACATTAAACATTTGGGTCAGGCTTGCGTGTTTTTGTCACATTGTTTTAACCGTTTGAGGTAGGCCTACTGCTAATGTTAGCATCCTCTCAGGCTTGACGGTAAACACACTGCTGTTCTCCACTAATCTAGTCAACAAATTAATTACTTTATAATGATATGAAAACACGTACGTTAGTGTACTGAATACATAGCATTTCATTGTCTGTTTTAAATCCACATCTGAAGTGTCCCACTCTGTGCAGCATCACGTGTCAAAACAAACTCCACGAGGCGTCAGTGATAGTTTTTATCTCACCTAGAGGCCACTCTCGTACTGTATAATGACAGCGAACCCTTCTCAGCCGCTCCAGCAATGGAAAAACGGTGCCGATTAATCGGCAAAACCGATCAATTGGTTGACCTCCAGTATGAAGCACAGCTAACACTGAAGTCACTTTCAAACCAGAAAGCTTTCTGTTGGTCAATGTGACCAACTTGAACCTGTTGCGAAATCTGTGTATGGAAATCTACTCACTACTAGTCCACTTTTACAGCCTTGTTGAGTTTGTACTCACACTCTTGCAAACTATTCTAACTCAAACTTAACATCTTGTAATATTAAGTAAAAACTGAAAGACTTGTCAGAAGCTCAGTGGTGGTGACGCTGAAGTCGTACTACCATGGTGTGCGTTTATCGCCTACGTTTAGCTTTTTGCCTCTGCCGACTGTATTTAGGCTTCAAAATGTATTAAAAGTTGTGTTCATATGTGAAGATTATCTTGACACACAAAACATGTAAGAATCATAAACTTTTGTTGCAAAATCTGCATGGGAAAAAATCCTGATTGCATAGATTCCTATTCAAATGACAAAAACGAAGTTTATTTTATTAAGTAAACTTAAATAAAGTTAAAGTATATTTTCCAAGTATACTTTATGTAGTAAGTGTACTAATATTAATGTAAGTATATGATTTAAATATTTCTTGGGACTAAATTGGCCCACTTTTTAGTTTATAAATGTATTTGTACCAGTTTTAGTGTCCCAGCACTGAACTTTAACTAGTAGTAAAATCAACGTTTTGGCCTCACGAAAAATTCCAGATAACGTGGATTCGTATTGAAATGACTAGATTTCGCCTGTGAAAATTCAACAGTGCTAAATGTTTGGCAAATTGGTGTCATGAGCTCAGAGTTTGACAGCCATATGAAAACAGCAATGTAAGCGATATATAAATCACACATATTCGAATTGTACAATGGTTGACGTTTTACCAGTGATTGATTCCTTTTTTGAAAGTGTGAAATGAACAGATGAATGGGAACACTAACGGATAGCTTTCTCCAGGTATTGTAGACCTCCTAGATTTGAACCCTTGTGTAAACTGAGCATGAGTACCTGAGGTCCAGGACTCGTGCAGGGAGCATTTCTGCTTGAACTTCTCCGCCAGATGATCGAGTCTCTCCAGACGACGGATCTCAGTGAGGAGCCATTCCTCATAGCCCTTCTCTACCTGCTCTAGACCTTTCCATGCATTGGCAATGTCCTGCAAAAACACACACACGTGCTTAGTTTCAAATCAATCAATTAGTCAAATCACAATCAATTTACTTGATTTGATTGGCCGATTTCTAAGGAGTGGGAGTGGCTGTTCATAAAGAAGACTATGCTTAGGAGCAGCATGCAGAAGATTCTTTTCCAAAGGTCAGAATTGGGGCCAGAAGAAGAAACCTAACTTTTGCAGTGGGTTTCATGACTTACCGACACCATCTTCCCCTCGGAGGGCATGAAGGCCGGGCGGTTGCTCAAGCGGAGCTTCGTCTGCAGGGTGTTGAAGTTGATCTCCAGCTGGCATTTCTCCTGAACACGTGGAGGCTTGTGGACGCGCCTGTAGTCCCGGAAATCCTCCAGCTTCTGCTGCATGGCACGCATGGTCTGCTCCGCCACGCGGTTCTCCAGCCACGGGATGGTACGACGGATCCACTCCAACAACTAGAGCGAGATGGAGGAGGTTTAGACGGAGAACGATGGGCATGAGACAATGTTGGGAGGTTTCGAAGGAACAAGATTAGGCTCTTTTCCAAACCCAAGTGAGATGCCAGCTAAATGGCTCCTGACGAGAAACAGTGATCACACAAAATTTATTTTTTTTGGGAATGATCTTTATTCTCAATGTTGATTCTCATTACTGGCATTTAGTATTTTTTTCTTATTTAAACCAGCATAAATTAAAGGCAGTAGAATAAATCTATAGAGCCCCTAAGTGAACATATAGTGATAAAAAAAATGAGGTGGTGGGAAAAATTTTAATGCTTTTACATTCACCAACTTTGCATTCGTACACAAAACATTCAAATGCAAAAGATTTGCAAGCGAATGCAAAGTTTTTCAGGGGATCCCAAAACTTTTGCATTCAAATGTAATTTTTCCTCAAAACTCATAATACCATAATTATGCTTCCTTAAGAGATAACGTGTTTGCCAAAATTTTAGGCCGTACTGCATGTATTATTTGCACTAAAACACCAAAAAGTTTCATCCAAAATGGCCGACAGATTGATATATTTTGCATGTACATTTATGCATTTGGCAGTGCGAAGTGCATTCAAGCTATATATTTCAAGGCTACAGCAGTTTAGCCTTGCTAGCACCAGTTAAACAATCAGAAGAACCTGTATTTTACCTGTATATTACTTCACCCCTGCTGAAAACAACAGCTTAAACCAGTTTAAAGTAGTCGGCTAGTCTCTAAAACCATCGATCCACACCAGCTTGACTTGTGGAAACCAGTTTTCTGACTGGTTAGGCTGGGTTAAGATGCGTTTCCAATAGAAAAGTACTGATATAAAAGAGTTCCACTTATAAAACAGGTACAATTTCAACCCATATTTGTGTGTGATATGTATTTTGTTGGAGTATGAGTCCTAAAACCCAGAAAAAAGTTAGCATTTTTGCACTTCCAGTTCTATTGTCTCACTGGGCTTTTGGTTTAATGCCTGAAAAAAGGTCTGTGGTGAACACAAGCTCAAGAAATTTTCATTATACAACATAAAGTACATCAGTAATGCCCTACTCGTGGTTTTTTTAAGCCTTTACAGTGTCTTGAAAATAGCGGTTGCTATCAAGTGGCTAAATGGGACTACAAAAATTGTTGGGATCATGAAACATCATCAAGCTGACCTGTAAAACTCATTAGTCGCTTTTAGAGTTCATAATTCTTACAAACTATTCTAACTTTGGAATTTTGGAATTTTGGAACTTTTGGAACACTCTATTGGAATCTGTTGTGCACAGGTTTGAGAAACAGAGGCAGATCTCCTCACCTCACTGGCCAGTTTCTCATACTCCTCCATCAGCCTCTCGTTCTCCTGGTTCACAGCCAGAACCTTACAGATTCTGTTAGCAGCCGTCTCGGCCTGAAGAGAGAGAGAGAGAGAGAGAGAGAGAGAGAGCCAGCAGCTCATTTAGTGCCATAACAAATTCTGTTTGGTGTTAATGCGCCTGTACCCAAGCCTCCTCACTTCATTTACTTTCATTTACACGTTCATTTACTCTGCGTTACGCTGGAGCGCGTCTGAAAGCTCAGTGCGTTACTGAAATCAATTATCTTCAATCATTTACACAAACTGATCCCAGTTTGTACATCTTACACTGTAATGATGACAGACGTTAGTTTGAGAAATTGAATTTGAACGAAATCTGATTTGTGGCGACTTTTACCTGCTCGGCACCAGCGAAAGCATGGTAGAAGCAGGACACGTAGGTCATGATGGCTTTCTCATCAGGTTTAGGGGTGTTAACGATGTCTGAGGACAAAAGTAAGAGAGAATCAAGTTGAGTCTGCAGTCATCTTGGGCAACAATTGTCTATGAAAAAATCAACAACCTGTTTGTCAAGATTACAATTTAATAACATTTCAAATCAGCAATAAGACCCCACGACATTGGTATAATTAATTTTACTTTTTTTTTTTTTTTTTTTTTTTTTTTTTTTTAAACCTGCTAACACGGGTGACCCATTTCTATGTTGTTTAAAAAAAAAAAACTGGCTCTGGAATTACTGATTGGCTCTTTTAAATGAAAGGCGGTTAATTTTGTGTGAAAGGAGATAATTTTGTGTGTACAACAAGACATGTTTTATTCAATGTATATGTATTGAAATTGGATTATGTACCAATATATCAATACTTAAACGAATTAGAGGTCGATCAATATTGCTGATATGATAATAGTGTTTAAACAAGTGCAATAAGCAGATTATTGTGCCAATACTAGTATAATCTATATAATGAATGTGTTAAATAATGTTCTGCCTTTTGTTTCGGCACGGCCCAGAGAAAAGCCACAAGAGTTTACTTTGAATTAATTGCCAGATACAGTTTATTGTGCAATCAAAACACCAATAATAAAACAAACAAACGACATTTTAAGCTTAATGCAGGACTCTTAATTAGGGATGTGTGAGACAAGCCGACTAGTCAATTAAACTAAAGTGCTGCTGCTAGTCGACTTGGAAAATACTAGCCGTTTACAATTTGTTTTTGCACATTTAATGTTTTGCTTTATATTTTTTTTTTACAAAGGCTATGTTTAAATTACTGTCATGTTAATGTTGCATCTTGAAATTAATATATATCTGCAGCAAAACAAAATCATTTAATTTTACCTCAGGTTTTTTCACGTTTTTCAAGTTGAATACAATGATCATAAAGCAAGGCAAGCACGCCGCATGCATCTGATCTATTTTTAGCGGCATTCGGTATGGGATTGTTCATAGATTAAGTGTTAAGGGGGCGGGTAGACTAGTCGACTAGTCGGTTACAAAATTTTCATTTAAACGGTTATGAAATTAGTCGTTTCGCACATCCCTGCTCTTAATAAACAAGCCTGAAATACACCAGGACTTTTATTTTGAAATCTCTATACTTTACTACATCCTGCTGCTCATCAAAGAAGATGAGGGAGATATATGCACTCTTACAGTCAGCTAAACGTGTTACAATATAAAAACCATAAAGTAAACGGCATAATCATCAACTGTTGATAATCATTTGGCATAAATGTGTGATATTCACTGATTGTGAACTGCTCTGAAACAGTAATCACATTAGACCATATTGTGATTTCTGTTATTCAGTCCCCAAATTTAAGACCTCTTAAAATGATCATTATTGTTATACCATTTAAAGATGTTTAAGACTAAGGAATGGATATCATTTGAGGCGCTCTTTCACTCACCCTCAGCGTCAAGCATTTTCGGGATGTCCAGGAATTTCTCTGCCACCTCAAACGCAGTGTTCAGGTTTCCAATAGGGTCGTCCTTCAGAGGAACAACAAAAATCATACACTGACCCCCTGAAACTTATATCATGATTATACTCTATTACACATGAAGATGGTACATTTAGTTCGTCCGAGACTTTTTTAAAGGCACATACTGTAATTTTTAAGAGTTTCAGGCCTTATTTTCGACCCTATATGTAGCTTTCATTATTTATTTTTTATAAATCACAAAATTGTCTTGTAGTAATATCTGAAAATTAATTTACAGAACTTATTTTAAACTGTCCAAGCACATTTTATTGTCAGAACTATCTATTTATAATTAATCATTTGAGATTTTTGAATCAAACATTTGAGCATTCGAGTCAAAGCCTGAAAACACAACTCAGATCTGGCACTTTGGACTCAAGTAGGGATGCACTGATGTTTTTTATTTTTTATTTTTACATGCAATTTGGCCGATCCTGATACCAGTTTCCGATTATTATTTTTTCAATCAATTTGGCCGATTCCAATACCGATTGCGGGGTTTTTTTCAAGCAATTTGGCCAATACCGACTGCCGATATTTTTTTTTTTCATGTTTAAGATTTTATTTGTTGTTTATTTGCTCTGTAACAGATTTTATTTTCTTATTTGCTTTATATATTTTGCTCCAAACTGATCTTTAATAAAAAATCTGTAACCATTTGAAATTAGAGGAACCACTGAATTTTAACATGAACCAAACAAATATGCTATGCATGCATGCTAAAACTTAAAGCAAAAACTTTGAACAAAATTATGATACAGAAGACAAAACAAAAACAGCAGACGGACTGAATGAAAACCTCTCTGACAGTAGGTGGCGCTTATGGAACAGCAGACATATAGCGTTTCCTTGGTTAACTTCCTGTTTACAGACTTAATATTTCCACACAAATAACATTTTGGGAAATGATTGCAATGCAGTTTGTGCGCATAGTCCGGAATAGAGATCGGCCAAAAGAAAACTAAAAACCAGGTGATGGTCGTATGTCGGGAGCAAAAACCAGCCGGTTCTGATTTATGGCTGTTGACCAGTGCATCTCTAGTTGAGTTTAGACAGTGAAAATATAAAGATTGTGTACTGAAATGGCTTAAAACTCCTCACAGAGTTTAAATGTAAAATATGTTTAAAGGCAAACTGATAAATAAAGAGCGAGGGACAGTCAGAAAACACAAAAGCAGCACCTTTCTGAGTTTAGAGTAGTCGATGAGGTCCGGTCTGTGTCTGTGGATGAGGGCGCACAGAGCGAGGCCGTCCTTCCAGCTGAGAAACAGCAGAGACAAAACATCAGAAACAAACCTGACAGCGCTCATCCTCAAAACACATCAAACAGAGACGCTTTACAACAAATTTCCATTTGTTAACATTAGTTAAGTGCAGTAGTTAACATGAACTAATCATGAAAAATGAAGCATTTATAAATCTTAATGTTTATTTTGATATTTACTAATATAGTGTTAAAAGCAAAAGTTGTATCTGTTAACATCATTTGAGCTAACATGAACAGATGTATTTTATTAACTCAATTTTTGTTAACTAATGGGACCTTATTGTAAAATGTTGCCATAAAATAAATGTTTTTTTGTTGTTGTTGTTGTTGTTTTTAGCATGAAATGTTTATCATAAGCTTTGTAATATGAAATAACAAAATAATGCAGGGTTGTAGTTAACTAAAACCAAAAACATTTTCCTTACTTCAAATAAAATGAATGTTAACTGAAATAAACAAAAATATACAAAAAGTTAAACTAAGCCGCCAATGCAACATTTCTTATTTTCATTTAGTTTAATTGATGTACTAAAATAACTAAAATAAAATTAATAAAATACATATAGCATTTAAAAAAACTAAAAAATACAACAAAATTACTAAAACTAAAATTTAAATTAAACCAGAAAAAAATCAAAATTGATTCAAAATATTAATAAAAACTCTAATAGTATCTCATAACACTCAAACAATGAAGCTAAATGTGATAATTATGATGGGTTTTGTGACGATTGTTAAATTAAATGAAATACAATTCTTAAATAAAATTAAATTTAAAGACTTTAAAAAATATATATATATGATCATTTGCAGTTCAAGCCTTTTAAACTCGGTGATGACTTTTGATGATTTTCCTAATAATAGATATTAGTAGACAGTACTGGTATAAATATCAGCAATATAATAGTATTGATATTATTTGGGATCATATTTGAAAATGCTACGACTACAATGACGAATGTTTTGTGAGTTGGAATGTGTCAGTCATATCAGAGGTTTCTGACAGAGCAAAGCCAACATGAAGTAAACACAGAGGTTTGACTGGCGTTCAGTCTCTCACCTGATGTGGAAGTTCTGTACGTTGACGTTCCTGTAGGGGGCGGTCTTCCTCTGACACCACAGCAGAAGACCCTCTTTAGCAGACGTCTCTGTGGAGTCACACACACACACACACACACACACCATTTGCTTAATAAGAACGAACTCTGCTGAAGTGATAATGAGTGTTGAATTAGTAACATGAGCAGTCAGGTTGGTTCGTGATTGTCTTTGTCACAATGCAAATGTGTGTGTTTGTACCCTCCACAGAAATGTCCTGGATAGCGAAGCGGAGGATGATGGTCCAGATCATTCCCAGAGTCATTTTCACGTTGCCATCAACAATCTCTGCAGAGCAAGAAACAGAATTTTGGTAAAATTAATTTTTTTCGTGTGTGTGTGAAGGTTTAGTATTTGGGCTATCAATATTAAATACTTAAATGTGATCTAATTAATTACCTGGTATGCTGATAATTAAAATTAATCACATATATACCTCTTTTAGATACTGAAACTTTACAAGGATGCACAAAAGTGAGAGTAAAGACATTTATAATGTTGCCAAAGATATTATGAACATATGAAAATAGTTCAAGAGATTATATCATTAATATAATACTTGCTTTATTTATATTTCACTGAACATGTACAGGCAACATGTACAAACTGCGCTAAATGTAACTTATGTTAACAATAAATCGACAGCTTTGGTTAATATGAGACTCCCACCTTCAGCTCCGATGGACACCAGCTTGACTCCTTTGCTGCAGATGTAATCCAGAGCCTTGTTGACGTTGGCGATCTTGTGGAAACGCATCTTTCCTTTGTCAGGCTTGGGAAGTCTCTCACCTGACGAAAAA
>CM077168.1:52369487-52406987 GCA_039654105.1 Coreius guichenoti
ACAGCTCCTCCCCTTTTTAAAAACAGCCAATAGCGTTTAGTTTATATCACAGCTCATCCAGAGCCGCTGAGCTCGGTAAAGCCACAGTTTCCTCCTAATCTCCTCCATATCGCTTTAAAATACAGCATTCTGTGCAGAATTCAGACGGGTCCGATACGTTTTCTGGTCTCTGCCGACTCGATCACATGATCCGCTCTGTGCTCTCGTGTCTCTGGACTGGAGCTGTGGCGGTTCACGGGACACTAACGTGAAACCAGACTTCATTCGCCCCAATGGAAAGCATATTTACACTGTCTGAATCGTTCCCTATCCCCTATATAGTGCACTATGTGCCATTCACCATGGAGAAAACAGTAAATGTGTAAACAAGTGACCGATTTCAGCCGCAGCGTCTCTTTATAATGTAGGGGGCGGAGCTTCAGATTCTAGAGCGTGTTTGATTGGACAGAAAATGGGTCTCTCATCGATCCATATTGGCTGAAGTGAGAGACTAAGTTTTTAACGCTTATATCTTCTAAATGTGAATTTTGTTGTTGTTTTGGAGCAACACTAGCGTATAGATAACAGTAAGGCTAACATATTCATACTAAAAGCCAAAAAACGTCCATTTTTATTTCATGGCAACAGCAAATACGCGTCCTGTGTGAATGTTGCGCTCGCGAGCATGACGTTCAAGGCAAGCAGGGCTGCCAACTCTCATGTATTAATTGTGAGACTCATCCAGTTGACACTCTTAAATCTTAAACAGTAAATAGGCCTACTGTTTTGGCACTTTTTAATGTGGCGTGAACCGATCTGTGTTCCTCTTTATTACTAGTTATAGCACCAAATAAACATGCATGAACATCAGAAGGTATGTTGAAAGATACAGTACAACTTAATGAATGCATCATGTGATCATTCAATGAGTGTTTAAACCGCGGAAAACGTGAATAAAACAGCTTGTGAACAATGTCACAAAGACATTCAATGACCATATAGCATGTTAGTTTGCTAGAAAAATAGAGAGGAGCATTCTGCTAAATATATGCACTATTACATATTTATTATATTGTTACTCTTATATGATGACAGATTTCCCTGTATATGTTTACAGAGATTTGTTTCCTTGAGAGAAATTAACAGGCCATACACGCTCAGAAAAAAGGTACAAAAACTGTCACTGGGGCGCTACCCTTTCAAAAGGTACACCTTTATTCCTAAAGAGTGCATATTAGTACCTCAAAGTTACATATTGGTACCAACAGTGTAAATATTAGTAACTTTCTAAAGGGTACTGTCCCAGTGACAGCTTTTGTACCTTTTTTTCTGAGAATGTACTGTACCTGATATTTAGCCAAATTAATCGATATTGAATCAAGATCAGAATCGCAAGTTTATGAATCAAATCGAGTTCCACTATCCCATGCGTCTTATTGGCCCTTATTAATTATTCTGTAATCATTCTCTTCTCTAAGAATCTGACATTTTAATGTTTTAAAGGTTTAATAATGAAAATATGAACAAAATCATCTGTTAAAACCCCTGACTGTGATGTTCTTTTAATTTGCACATTACAGTGTTTCTGTAGTTTTCAACAAAAAAAAAAAGTCATTAGCTATATTTCAGCGATCTTATAAATATCCGTCACTCTCAGTGTGTGAGATGCCAGGAAGAGCTGTGTGCCAGTGATGTGGGTGTTACGGGGCAAAGCTGCTCGATGTAAATGAGTCTGAGTGTGTTTGTTTGTGCTGAGCGGCAGAGTAATGTATGAAAGAGGAGGAGGACTAATGAACAACAGGACATGTAGGAGTTCCTGATGAGAGAGACGGATGGAGAGGTTGAAAGCAGGAAGAAGGAGGAGGATGGAGGAGGTGTAATTGAATGTGGAGATGGAAGCCAGGGGTCTCTGTAGGGCTGAGTGGGTGGATCGCCAACCGCACACACACACACACACCAAATATAGAGCGACGAGAGAGAGAATGAGACAAGAGGAGGAAAGACATGAGAAGAGAGGAGAAGAACAGAAGGGGAAAATGAGCGAAGAGAATGAGAGAAGAGATCATGAGAAGAGACCAGAGAATGAGGCCAAATGAGAAGAAGGGAAGAGATGAGAAGAAACAAGAGAATGAGAAATGAGACCAAACGAGAAGAAAAGAAAAAGGATGAAAGAAAATGAGAGAAAAACTAAGGGAAAATGAGAGAAGAGAAGTAATGAGATAATGAAAGTTGAGAGAGAAGGGAAAAGACAAGGGAATGAGAAATGAGACCAAATAAGAAGGAAAGAGATTAGACAAATTGAGGCAAGAAGGGAGGATGAGATTATGAAAGTTGAGAGAGAAGAGACAAAAGATCCTGAGAAGAGAAGATAGCAGATAACTTGAGAAAGAAGAGAATGAAAGTTGAGAAGAGACAAGAGAATGAGACCAAATGAGAGAAAAGAGAAGAGATGAGACAAGAACAGAAGGGAAAATGAGAGAAGAGAAGAAATTAGATAATGGAAGTTGAGAGAGAAGAGAATGAAAAATTAGACCAAATGAGAAGAGAAGAGAAGAGAAGAGAAGAGAAGAGAAGAGGAGAGGAGAGGAGAGGAGAAGAGAGGAGAAGAAAAGAGAAGAAAAGAGAAGAGAAGAGAAGAGAAGAGGAGAGGAGAAGAAAAGATAAAAACTAAAGAGAAGATCAGAGAGAATGAAAGTTGAGGAAAAAAGAGAAGAATTAAGAAAAGAAAACAATGGAATTTGAGAAAGAAGAGAACAAAAGACGAGAGAAGAGAAGATGAGAAGTTGAAAACAGAAGAGAAGATAACAGATAATGAAACTTGAGAAAGAAGAGAATGAAAGTTGAGAAGAGACAAGAGAGTGAGAAATGAGACCAAATGAGAAGAGAAGAAAAGAGAAGAGAAGGGATGAGACAAAATGAGAGAAGAGAAGATGATGAGATAAGATGAAAACAGAAGAGAAGAGAAAAGAGAATGAAAGTTGAGGGAAAAAGAAGAGTTGAGAAAAGGAAACAATGACATTTGAGAAAGAAGAGAATGAAAGATGAGAGAGAAGAGAAGATGATGAAGATAATGAAAGTTGAGAAGAGACAAGAGAATGAGAAGAAAAGAGAAGAGAAGGGATGAGACAAAATGAGAGAAGAACAGAAGGGAAAATGAGAGAAGAGAAGACGATGAGATAAGATGAAAACAGAAGAGAAGAGATCATGGAAGTTGAGAGAAGAGAAGAGATGAGACAAGAAGAAATGAGACCAAATGAAAAGAAAGGAGAAGGGATGAGACAAAAACAGAAAGAAGAATGAAAGATGAGACCAAATGAGAAGAAAAGAGTATGGATGAAACAAAAGAGAGAGAAGAGAAGATGATGAGATGAGATGAACACAGAAGAGAAGAGAAGAGAATGAAAGTTGAGAGAAGAGACGAATGAATGAGAAAAAAAGAGAAGAAAAGATGAGACTAGATGAGATAATGGTAGTTGAGGAAGAAGAGAGACAAGAGAATGAGAGATGAGAGGTTAGAAAAGAAAAACGAATGAGATGAGAGGCAGATGGAGGAGCTGATGTGGAGAAACACACAAATAAAGGCTTGTCATTGGTTCTTTGCACTTTAGGTTCAGCAAACGACCCAATCCAGAACCCTTTCTTCCAAACGAGTCCTTGACGTCTCATCACAGGTTCTTCAGAGGTTTTAAGTGGAACCGTCAGGAGCTTTTTGGGAACCTTTAGAGGAGACAAACTGGATGGACGTATAAGCCTGGTATTAAGATGCGTTTTGGTCGATCAGATCACGAGTGGACGACACTAAATACAGGTGTAAACGGGGTCTAAAACGCTCTGAGCTTGTCCACTTTCAACACCTCCAGAGGTCGTCAAAAACACATTCGACCGGATTGACTTCATAGTGTAGACGCTCATGTGGTCGAATGTGTTCAAACAGCCACTAAAGATGCCTACTCTCCGCTACTGACCTGATGCGTAAACATTATGGGAAGTGTGCTAGCCAGACAGGATTTAAACTTTGTCGACTGGAGACCCAAGTTTGGTTTGAAGATGAAAAACGTCCCAAGCTCAATGTTCTCTCCCCATTCCTGATTTCTAACACACACTCACAGCGTTCGGCTGGTCTTGCGGCTGTCAGAGCAGAAATGAAAGCTGATGCTCTCAGTGTTTTTCTGTCGTCTCCAGGCGTGTTCATATGTAAATTGTGCAAGTTTATTTTGTCCATTAGATCAAAAGATCTAAAAAAGCCCATACATTTACCCGCCCATAGACCCTCCCCTCGAAGAAATCAGGACAGAAGTGGTTGAAAGTGGACAAAAAACACCAGGTGTAAACGGGAATGTGTCTCCCTTGTCTACTTGTGATCCGATCGACCAACACGCATCTTAATACGAGCCGTAAACAGGGCCTTAGAGACACAACGAGGGGAATGGAAAGGTTGAAAAGAGGCAGAGCAGAACGGATGGAAGGAAGCGCTGATGGAGGAGGGGTGACGATGTCTAAATGTGGATGTGACAGGACACCCGAGACACAGCTGAGAGAGAGGGATTCCTGAGGAGCACAGTAAGAGACACAACAGGAGCTTCAACTCCACAGGCTCTTTTATCCCACCAGAGAGCTCTCTGATACAGAATATATGTGAACACATCTCACAAACGGCCATATTGTCCAAACGCAAACAAAAAGACACTTGCCTAAAAATGAACCGAAAGATAAGCAGCCAATAATGCAGCCCTGAGCCTTTAAATATCAGCGCTTGGATGAGTGCAGCTGCCACTTCCACTCTAATTCATTTCCCAGCGTCCACCTGTTAGCGAGTGTGTGTGTGTGTTTGTGTAGGGGTCGATCTTTAACCGTGAGGTAATGCGCTATCAGCATGAGCGGAGATGTCTGTCTTCTCCAAACCCCACCGGGACGGCTGGGGAAGCCCTTTAATAGGTGACCTTTCAAACCAAATTATGACTGACCTCTAGGGTCAGAGCTGACCTACTATTTTAGTTGGGTTGTGTTTAAAGAAAAACTATCGCATCACCAACAAGTCTCCTCAAATCTCCAACTCACACTGAGAATGAATGACTTACAGTCACTTTATAACAGGATCACTGTAATTTGTGTCATATTGCGTCTCTGCTTTGAGATATAAAATATCTATATATAAAATATTTCTGTTTTATGTTTTTAAAAAATAATGACATAATATAGAAATAGTGTTACAAATGAAGCTGCACTGAGCCGGATCATTTGAAAACATCATGCTAATGGCTTTCTTGCTTTGTTTGGTTTTTAAAATGAGTATTTTTTTTTATAGTTATCAGCATTTTGTTGCACATTGTTGGGAAAAGTTACATTACTATACTGTGTTAGCCCCTAAAAAGTAACTAATTGTGTTACTTTTTATGCAAAGTAATGCGTTACTTTTGCGTTACTTTTTCTCTCACATGGGCTGGGCTTGCTTATTTGTCTGCTCTTCAGCAAAAAAAAAAATTAAACAAACATGATGTATATGTATTATGCAAATATGTTAAACACAAATATACTTTATGTATTTAATCTCACTTTATTAAGCAATGTCTTTGCTGCTGACCTTCGATTATCCAATTCAACCATATGAATAAGCAAAAAGGAGTTTTAGACAAACATCATATTTGTGTTTATTTTTTTATTGCTAAAGAGTGTTTTTTTTTTGTTATTGAAAAACAAACAAGCCCAGCCCAGAAGAGCTGTCAGTCAATGAATGGCAAAACAAAGTAACTTGTGTTACTTATTTGAAAAAGTAATTCAGATATTTTGATACTTTATTAAAAAAGTAATCTGATTACGTAACTCAAGTTACTTGTAATGCGTCACCCCAACAGTGCATGTAAATGCATCCAATATATACAATCATAAAGCATAATCAGAATGTCAGCGTTATAATGTAAAGTCTGACAGTCATTATCAAAAAAAATAAACTCCAACAGTTTAGGAAAGAGCTAAACAGTGTTTTATCGAAAAACTGGCTACATGTTTGAATATTTGAGTCTTATTGACTAATCAAAATCAAGTATTCCAGTAAGCTGTTTATTAACTCATTAAAACGCAATGAAGTGACTGTGAAAGAGCATTGTAGGTCTGTAGGACACTCGTTTATAGAGCTCAGTTGTGAGGTTATTAATTGTTCACCTGTTCATCAAACTGTTCTTTTAAAAAATCTTTATAATGCATTCATGTGCCACATTGTGGTCAGTGTGAATACAGAACAACATTCACAAACACACACACACACACACACACACACACACACACACACACACACACACACACACACACAGGTATGCTGATCTAATGCCTCTAGTGGGCAGGAATTATCACCTCACCAAAGCATGAACACCAAATTGGAAAAGGCTCCTGGTAATTGTGGGTAAATACAGTAGCCAGTGCTGTATTAATAGCTTGTCATTTGTCTGGACGGCTGCCATTCATTCTCCTGCCCGTTCTTTCTCTCTCGATGGAGGTAATTGTCCGAGGAGGGAAAACAATGACAAGATCGCAAATCACGCCGCAGGAGACAATGCAACAGTTCCCTCAGCCTGTGTATGACCTTTCACACACACACACACACGCTCACACACGCACACACTTCTGCCTTTTATTTTGCAGGC
This sequence comes from Coreius guichenoti, assembly GCA_039654105.1. Lineage (NCBI taxonomy): Eukaryota > Metazoa > Chordata > Actinopteri > Cypriniformes > Gobionidae > Coreius > Coreius guichenoti. Next base: position 52,376,105 of record CM077168.1, read on the forward strand.
ATCCATTGCATCATTCTCTGAGAGGAACAGTTTTAAATAAATCAAAGACAATCAAAAGTTTGTCAAGGGCTAGAGGTTTTAACTAATGCTTATGTGACATAAAACTGAAAACATGATTTCTCACACTTAGCAGACTTTACCATATTGAATCCCATTCTGCAGAGTTCAGCTGATTTTCCTCTACATTTTGCACATATTTCAAACTAATTTCATTTGAGTTTCCATTAGCATGTTGCTAAGCCAACTGTGCAATATTAGAGCAAACAAATAGACTGTTGGATAAAATAATCAACTTTTTAATTACACCGAGTTATTTTTATGTTCCTATTTATTTGTATTGACACTTTGGGATTGAATGAAATATAGGTTTCATTTGCCATATTTAATTTGGCATGAAGGAAACATAAGTTTTTGCATTTAAAAACGTGATACGCACGATAGTGGAATTTGGTGGGAAACAAGGTCTAGAGATGCATTTTTTTTTTTTATTTAACTTTGCATTTTTAGAAAGCCATGTCATGTGTGAGACACTGCACAACACATGAGAGAAAAGGCCCAGCCATTCACATCAAGAACGAGAACTAAAAAGCTATTTATAACGATAACTATATAAGCACACACTGCAGTTTTGTCATCCGCTTTAAATGTCGTAATTACGAGATGACAAGGCGTAACATTCTTCTCTGAGCTGGTCACGTTATGCGTTTCTGTGGCAACACTATCAATGCCAATATTAATCTGCAGCAGTCACATGGTACAATTCAGAGCTCTAAGAAAATTCAGAGTTTACAAGTTGTAATTACGTGAACGAGGACGTGAACACTTTTTTCATGTTGGAATCTCATAACTACGGTAACAGAATGCAACAGTGCCCGCCCCCTTTTTCAGCGGCGCTGGTTCCGGAATTATTTTTTTCATTCATTTTTCCCATAGGGATTTAAAAATAGTCTTTGTTAAAGCGTTATAAGCCATGAACCAAGACAGTCAGCTACAAGGTCAATCACAACACTACAAACTTTGATCTGAAGCAAAAAAAGACAAAGGTACAAGACAGCTTTAGTGAGGGAAAGAACTACAATCCCATGAAGCATTATCGAATCCAAAACGATGGAGAAATATAAGACTACTCATTTACAAATGTTGATTATATGTATAAAAACAATTTACTTGCAAAATATGCATATATATACAAACATTTCAGTATTTTGAGAGCTTGGAGATCGACTCGATTTGTGGGCGGAGCTAAAGAGATCTTTTGGAGAGTTTTGCTTTTTTTGGAATTTTCTGTACAGCATCATGGGTAATGTAGTTTTCACCAGGAATTCCACTGTCAAATGATTACTAAAAAAAAAAAAAAAAAAAAAAAGCTGAAATAACGCAGGCTGACGGCTTCAGCAGAAGCAAATACCATTGATTAACAACCTCGTAGCTCACAGTAGGGCTGTCTTTAAAGGATTACTTCACTTTAAAATGAAAATTTCCTGATATTTTACTCACCCCCATCTCATCCAAGATGTTCGTGTCTTTCTTTCATCAGTCGAAAAGAAATTAAGTTTTTGAGGAAAACATTCCAGGATTTTTCTCCACATAATGTACTTCAATTGCAACCAACGGGTTGAAGGTCCAAATCAATGCAGGAAGGGCTTCAAAGGGCTCTGCACAATCCCAGCCGAGGAATAGGGTCTTATCTAACGAAACCATCGGTCATTTTCAAGAAAAAATAAACATTTATATACTTTTTAATCTAAATTGCTCATCTTGCGCTGCTCTGCGACGTGCCACGGATTGCGCAATCACGTCGGAAAGGTAGCGCAAGATGTAGGCGGAAGTACCATCCCAAACGAACGTGCGAAGACTAATACAAACGCCCTTTACCAAAAAAACTCCATCTCCAACTTCAAAATCGTCCGACATAGTTGTTTAACCTTTTTTTGCTAAAGGATGTTTGTATTAGTCTTCGCACGAGCGCTTTGTAAACGTGGAGGCGGTACTTCTGCTTACGTCTAGCGTGACCTTTCCGACGTGATTGGGCAATCCGCGGTGTGTCGCAGAGCAGCGCAAGATGAGTAATTTAGGTTAAATTTTTATTTTTTTCAGAAAACGACCAATGGTTTCGCTAGATAAGACCCTATTCCTCGGCTGGGATCGTGCAGAGCCCTTTGAAGCCCTTCGAAGCCCTTTGAAACTGCATTGATTTGGACCTTCAACATTTTGGTTGCCATTGAAGTACATTATATGGAGAAAAATCCTGAAATGCTTTCAAGTTCTTTTCCACTGAAGAAAGAAAGACATGAACATCTTGGATGGCATGGGGGTGAGTAAATTATCAGGAAATTTTCATTTTGAAGTGAACTAATCCTTTAGTAATAAGTTATCATTAAAAATCAATTTTTGTTTTACTTCCAGAACCTGACTGTTGCGCTCTATTACGACATGGTGAGAACGCACCAAATAGCTCGAGCTCTTTAAAGCAGGATGGATTCTGATTCTGGCTGTTATCGTTCATCATCTGGAAAAAACCATTCCGAAAAAATGCAAAAGCAACTAAATGGATGCAAAAACACATTGTGTGTGAACAGACCCACAGCTTCAGAAGCCCAGCTGATGCCTTAAAATACTCCTTTTGTAGGCAGCTCAAAGGGTTTTGGAACAGAGCGCTGATACCTCAGATATAACCACAGAATTACTTACAATCTGAAGCATTGAAACAGCGTCAGGCAAATGAAGTGCTAATGCTAATGTAATATGATTGACATACACATGCTCCACTGATGTTTCAACAGCAAAATTAAAGTTAAATACGTCTTTTTTGTGAGTTTCTATATATTCAGGATAACTTTTTATGAGTGTTCCTGATGTCTTGTCAACATGTTCTTGGGACTCTGGGCTGAATTATGTTAATCGAAATGGAAAATCTGAAATCATCTAAAAGGAATGACACGGCAGCAACCCTTCAGTCGCCCAACACACACACACACACACACACACACTCACGGCATCTCACATCTCACATTTCCACATTTATCGACTGTGGCAGCACTCATTAATGGCTTCACAGAAGTGTGACTGACGACCGCTGAGGATGCGACGTGAGAAACACTGTGTGTGTGTGTGTGTGTGTTACTGAAAGAGTTTCCTTAAAATAAGTTCTAACTTCATGACTGAATCTTTCTCACATACTGAGTTACTATGGCAACCTCATCTACTCTGCTTCACTCCAAAATGTGCCTTTTCCTGCTTTTATAAGTGTGATTAGATCAGAGAATCTTATCCACAGTTGAAGCTCAGAAACAAAAAATCTATCTATCTATCTATCTATCTATCTATCGTCCGTCCAATGATCCATCCTTCCGTCAATCTATCCATCCATCCATCCATCCATCCATCCATCCATCCATCCATCCGTCCATCCATCCATCTATCCATTCAATCATCCGTGGGCACACACACACACACACACACACACACACACACACACACACATACGGCTCCTGTAGAGACAAGAGACCACATTACAGCTTATTCTTAAAATATCACCCATCACATCACACAAAAAGCACTGCAGGGGTACCATGGTACGTAATGGTATAAGATGGCAATACTGTGGTACTGTAAGATTAACCACAGACTCGACATGGTACTCCAGCGGTACTTTAAACACCACCATGGTATTGAAAGTGTCCAAAAAACATATATGGTAGCAAAATGTTCATATATAATTGCATATGCACAAACCTATAAACACACACACATTTAAAAACACTTGAACACACACACACACACACACACACACACACATAAAGCCATCATGAGTCCTGTGTGCTCCCTCTGGTAGTTTATAGTTGCTGCCCTACATGGCCACGGCTTCTGGAATAGCAACTGCCATCTGATCTGACCACACAATCTCTCCCTCGCTCCCTGAAACACTTTCTCTCTGTAAGAATAATACAGAAATAATAAATGACACTAATACACAATAGGACCTGAAACTCTTGAAAAATAAGAGTCAGAATCATTTTCTTTTTCAACGAATGATGAACGTGTTTAGCCTTTGAAATAAGCAACCATGATACCAAATTAAGAACATGAGTTTAAAAAAACTGATTTGTGTGATTATTTTATAGCCATGAATATATTTAATAACATTTTAAAAAGAATAAAATGAATCTTTTGAGAGATTGTGTAAAGTGAATGCAAACGGATTAACCATATCAGAAATAATGAAAAGTAATAACGATTAAAAAAAATTGCATGCATAATGTTTGCCTCTTCACTGTAAATAAATCCAGATATATGAGAGGTCATTGCATAACAGCACTATAAAACATTCCCACTGCACAAAACCTCACAATACTGAGAATATAAAACCTTCTTAAATATTTGGGTCAGTCGTTCTCAGGAAATTATATATATATATATATATATATATATATATATATATATATATATATATATATATATATATAGCTCTGGAAAAAATTAAGAGACCACTTAACATTGAGATATATATATATATATATATATATTATTACTGAAAAAGGTTGTTTGAGAAAAAATTGAAAACAGAAAATAGAAAAACAGAAAATGCATAAAATATTTTTGAAAAAATTTGATATTTCCAATTTTGGAAAAAGTCATAAAAAACATACATGTTTTTACATGGCAAAAGTCTTGTAAATAATATTATTAGTAGTAAGTCATGGGGAAGCATGAAATATTTCTATGCAAATGTCGCCATAGTCTGAATCTGATCTGAAACTCAAAGTGTGCCAATGAATTTCAGCACTGAGAACGACTGCCATGTCCTAATGATATCTAACCCCTGACGAATAGATCAGAAGCAACGGAAACATTGTAACTCTACTCAGCTACAGAAGTAGAAGCAGCCCTCACAAAAATGACTGGCAGAAAGAAGTGACTTCACACCACAGATAACAGACGTCAACTTAATTTGATCAGCGGTGACTTTTCCCACATGAATACAGCCGTTTGTTAGCAAATAAGGATCTTGACCAGACTTGTGCGAAGGATATTTATAATTCACTTGGGCAATGAGTATATGTAGGTATTGTTTACATCTTGATGCATGTCAAAGATCATTTCAAGGTCGGAGTCATTTCTACCCTCCAAACAGCAGCAATATATTTTTCTTGGAGTCTTGGATATTTTACAGCTGGGCAAAGCAGCAACCTTTAATAAAATTCATTATCTTGATACATTTGCTCTGAAATTAGTTCAAATAGGCTACTTATTTTCAGTCACTGGAACTGTAATTTGTATTTTCCACTAAATGAACACAAGGAAGAATGTATAATTAGATTGATTTTAGTGCTGTCAAATCGATTAAAAGCAATTAATCGCATCTAACATAACATTTTGTTTGTGTATATATATATTATATTTATATGTGTATGTCTGTGTATACACACACAAGTCCAATTTATATGTGTGTGTGTACAATATACTATATACAAATTAACATTACCACACCACTCAAAATATTGCTTAGTGTCATTTTACCTACAAAACATTAGCAAATATAAATAAAAACAGAAACCAACCCAATTCTACAAGTTGCCACAACATCAGATGTACCTTCTTATGCTTAATACAGCTAAAAGTCAATATTTCAATCCTTTAAAATCCTAAAAAAAGAAAAAGAAAAGAAAAATCCATGCTAATGCTAATGTGGCTAAACATAACAGGGAAGTTGACAGTTTAGCCGCATTAGCAATAGCTTAGCTACAACAACAACAACAACAAACTGCTGTTTTAAAACTTATATTTCATTTAAATGTTTCACTATTCGTAAAAACAGTTTTATATGACATGAGAGATTTCCTCATAACTGTATGTCCCTCTAGATGGCAGCATTAGACTCTTCTCTCTGATTCTTTCTCTTATGGGTGCTATTTAAAAGCAGTCATTAGGGTACCGGGCAGTGTGATTTCAGCTATTTAAAGCCAGATTGTGAGAGCATTTAAATACAGAATTTACTAGTCAACAGCAGAGCGACGCTTAGAAACAATTTGTCTATTTTCTGCTGCCTTTTGACAGATATCAGATGAAACGGCATGTTGACAATCGCTGTATTACTGGGGCTTCTGATATGTGCGCTAGGGAGCTAGAACAGGTGCAGAACCCCCACCCCCGCGCAACCCCCATATTCGTTTCATTGCAAAATGATGCACTTTCTATATTTACGCTCTGATATCAGCTCCTTATGCTGATCCTACATGCCTGAGGATGTTTTAAAGACCATGGACTCAAGTCGGAAACCCATCTAATCTGAGACTTTTCCTCACTGCAATTACATCAAGTTAAAAGCAAATATTACCTATGTTTTTTATAACCTTAATGTAATCTGATTGGCATTATTTAATCAGCTCAATCGTGTTTAACTTGTTTTAAAAAGAGAGAGAAAAATGTCACATCCAGGGGGCGCTAGTGCGTCTTATCTCCACAAGAGAAATAAAATATAAATCTCGAAACATTCGCTTAACTAAATGGGAAAACCTTTTTAGTTGAGGGGCAGAAAACAAGTATTGGCACATAAAGTCCATGGATTACATCTGAGGTGCTGGCTATGCTACACCACCACTATTAAAATAGTGACAATTGACATGGTGCCGTTTTTGAGAGCTGTCGAATAGAGAGGGAGCAACTGCACAGGCAAAGGAGCTCAGAAAAGATGGTCTTAAGAATGGAGGGACCGAAGGAGGAATACGGGAGATGGGGCGGCGAGGCTCAGGAGTATTTTTAGGACATGTTTATTCACAGACTGAAATGAACCCTCCTTGCACTTCTCTTGCTCGCACACCATCTGTTGAAGTCTTTCAGCTTTGTCAGGTCTAGCCAACATCCCAGAAGTGTTTGAGAGACACCTTTATGGAGAGTGCCTGCACATTTGCTTTTCTACATTATCAAGGCTTTTTCTTGCAAAAACATTTTCAATAAAATATTCAAGAAAGTTAAGAATAGTGGCCAACATGAAAAAATACTAGTGTATTATAGTAAAATTACTCTAGTAAATACTATAGTGTTTTTGAACCATACTATAGTAAAGATACTACAGTAAATTGTAGTATATTAACTACACTTTGGTAATTTATACTACAGCATACTATTAACTATAGTAAATACTGAGGTATACTACAATTTACTGTAGTATATTTACTATAGTATGGTTCAAAAACACTATAGCATTTACTAGAGTAATTTTACTATAATATACTATAGTATTTTTTCATGCCTTCTTGAAAAAAAAAAAAATACACATCGCCAGTATAGTGACCATATTTAATTTTTTCCTCCCCCTCTATGAGAATAAGTAAACTTATACATTCAAAGTGTCTATTTCTGTCTTGACAAACGTATCCAAGCCTGACACCACAAATCCGTGGTTTGCAGAGATCAATCAGTGGTTCTTGGCTGACGTCACCTCAGTCAGACCGTGGCACGAGCTCCACTGACGGTTATCAAACGTCACCTGTCATTTCAGTCAGCCAATTGATCTTTAAAAACTTAATCTACCCAACTTCTCTACCTTCACACAGAAAAGCCACCCCGTTTTGGGCTGAAAGAGCGTAAGTCACAGGTAGGTTTAAAAACTACGTGTTTCCACAGAATGCGTTACAGTTACGCGCGCTTTTCTGTGAGGTGATTTTAAAACTTTTAAAATTGAACGGACGTCTAAGACGGTGATCATGAACACGGTTTTATAGACTCGACCGAATAAAATTAGCCACAAACTTAATGGGAAGGGTGGGGATGTCGATGTGGTAAGACAACACGGAGGGAAACTGCTAATGAAACCAACAGCTGTACAACATGTAAACTCGCTTGTCAGATCGAATCAGAATTTCTGCATCTTCATTATTTTGTTACCATATTAGAAAAATAGCTGTAGTGACTATAGCATTTTAGCGAAAGTTATAATAAATGTATATAATAAGGTATAATAATAAAAAAAAATGTGATGGCCATTATTTACACCTAGTATAAAATCATACTATGATACAAATGGACTACGATAAAAACCTTTGAGAATTTAGCGCTTTATTAATTTTCATTATATAAAAGATTGTTGTATTTTGTTGGAATCTATGGTTACCATGGTAAAGTAAATACAAAAATCTTCCCCCTCAAAATGACATTCACATGAACATACCTTCCTCTGCTGTTTCTCCCAGGCAGGGTCCAGCAGAAGGTCCCTGTCCCAGTCGTCCTCCTGAATCATGTATTGTTCCGTAGTAGACATGGTGTAGGTGTTGTTATACTGCACCTGCGTCTCAACAATAGTCGCCATCTTTGACACTTATCCCTCTAACCCCTAATATTAGAAGTTATGTCCCTTGAGCTTTAGGTTGTAAACTAAAAATCCTGTCCGTGCGTTAGAGGAGAACACCCGCTCAGTGTGTACTTGTATGATCGTGGAGGAAGAGGCCAGACTCCACTCGTCTGAGGTGCCTGTGTGGAGGTGCGAGCAGAACTTCTGCTGCCCAGTGCTCCTATCCTGGTCAAATGTAGCACACGTGACTGCACCCCAATAAATAAGAGAACTAGTCGAGTGGGTGTCGGGTTATGCTACCTAAAAGGTGTGAGAGGCGGGACACACTGTGCACTGGGACCAATTACTGGAAGCTTTTTTGGTTAAGGGCAGGGAAAGACTTCATACACCCCTACTGGTGCCCTCCACTTTGCTAAGAACACCTGTTGTCCTTGGCAGTAGTCTTTAAACTTATCCAAGCAGCAGTTCTGGGGCCAGTTTAAACACATCCAGCTAACTGTAATGTACTGAAAATAAGTGCACAAGCAGTTCCCAGACCTTTCCCCCTTAATAAAAAGTAATTTCTGTACCTTTGCTATGCATTAATTACTACACACAGTTGTGCTTCTATCACATTTAGATCAAACAGAAGCAAGTGTGTAATAGGTAAGTTCAAAGACCAATTCCAAGGAAACATTCTACTAAACTTTTTTAGGAAACATTAAGAACAAGAAAATTAAATCATTCTTTAAAATTATGACAAGTAAATGAGCACAACATAACATATGCTGTCGTAGTACTAGTTTATTGCAGTAAGCATGCTATGCCAGTGTTCATGCAGAAGCTGGTGTAGGAGAGTACACTTTACCAGTCGCAAAGGTTTTTGCAATATACACACATTAACAAATCATGCATATATTCATTAGAAGGTGATAAAAACATTACGACCAGCTCGTATCCTATCACCTGCAATAGAAATGATTCTCGTTTCATACATGAGTTATAAAAATGAGTACTGGAGTTTCCTTTACACTCAGTAGGGGTATCCTTATAAAGGGGTTAAAAAAAAAAAAAAAAAGATTCCTATAAAATAAAATGGAAAAAAATGGAAAAACAAAAGCAAAGCTTTCTAAATATTAATGGGACACAAACACTAGAAGTTATGTTATTGTTTTTGTCCAGTTTGTGCAAGACGGTAGACGATATCTAGGGAGGAAGCAGTCGGAGAGAGCATTCAGTTATCCATGGAAATTGTAGAGCGTATACCATCTAGATTCAAAGAGGCTTAAGCTGGAAGAGTATGTTGGAGAAGGTGAGGGATTCATTTGATATTACAGAACTGAGGTCCTGAATGGAAGGTTCCTCTCAAACACCGCTGATATCTATCTGCCACAGACATCTGTCATCATTAACGGATGCCACAGATGTCACAGAAATTTGTCAACCACAAATATCTGCATGTCAAAGATCTTCATACCACTGACATTGGAAGTATCGTGGTCTCTGAATAACAGATATCTTGTTTCAGGTAATGGACAGTTCCTCATCCTCCAGAATAAGATCTAAAATTGAGGTAATCTAGTCCTTATTCTTTCATTTCTACAGGCAAAGTTAAACATCCACTATGGACCTGCTTCCACAAACACACAAAAAGCAATGCAGATGTGTGTGACAATGCATGTGAAGATGCTACATGTCTTGGTATAGGAAAGATCACCTCATGTGCCTCTAAAATCAAGAACAACAGCACCTTCTAGTGAGATAAACCACACGTCACTATCATGCTCCCTCTGGAGGAAAGGTCCTGTAAGTAGCCCTCAGGCAGCTCAGGTTCAGTGTTTTTTTCCCCATCTGAAGCCACTTATTTTATAGGACATGCCTCTACCAGGTGTGTAATCTAAATCTGTGCTACCTACTTATCGTACATTCAGCTATTTCAAACACAAACGTCATATCAGACTCTCATTTGAACAGGTAACACAAATGTAGCTTCAGATCTTTTAATCTGACAAAAAAAACAAAAGAATTGGGTGAACCCTAACTACATGGGATGACTTCACCTATTGTTAATCTAGGAGGCAAAAGCAGAGGTTTATAATAAGAATGATTTGCTGGGTTTTGGCTCAGTAATTAATCACAGTCAAGCACTGCCCTCCAAGATAAGGTTTGCCAGTGTCACTGAGTCCAAATGAGAGTCTTGCGAATAAAATTTCGGCCAGTGCCTCGTGTCTAGTCACAGAGCTTTTGGGGATGCGTTCAAGCAGTGGTTAACACTGAACAAACGTAACAATTAGCACTGGGGATGCGGCGAGGGCGGCGGTGAGCTGGGCGTTAACGGCGAGTAGACTCGAGGAAGCCTGGGGGCAGGGGTTAAATCAAATAAACAAACTAAAAAGGCACATGGAAAGGGGGCCAGGTGAGGTCGATGATACTGGAGGAACTCTTGAGCAAGGTCCACATCTGCCAAGCCTTCAAGTGACTCACAAGCACTCACCTTTGTCACACACACCTTTATCAGCCACCCTTGCTAACTTGTTTTAACACCACATTCTCTCCAAAGCTAAACCAACAGATCAATTATTAGAGCACCAAGCACCCACCCATTACCGAGACACACTAACCACAGAAGCAGTAAATGGTCACCCCCGCCGCCACCCCTTTTGCCAGTGACAGATAGTAGCATAACACTGGTGTTTAGAGAACCCCATTGGGTATAGCAATGGTGACGAGAGGTGAGGAATCTACAAGAGGGGTGGGGTGGTGGTGAGGAGAAATACAGCGGATACACGGTCAGGCGCAAACGCTATCAGGGAGGACGACAGGTAGAAAGGGGGGGCGAGGCGCAGTGCGTTTACCTGAATGGAGTCAGAGAGACCTTCCCGTTCATTGCGCGACGCTAACTTTCTTCCCCCCAAACCAGCACTGCGTACGGTGTCCACAGTTCCGTAGGGACCTAGTTCAGTTGGAACAGTCACATCAGAAAGCGTTTGTTTTGGGGGGTGAAACAAGAAAACAAAAAATAAACATGCACAATGGAAGCAGATGCGAGCGAAGCCTTGTGGGAGATAACTTGAATTTACATTTGCAGCCCCATCACGAACAAATATCAGAGTGTGGGTGCCTCCTGACACTCACACATGAACATGTTTTACAATATGCTTGCGTCATAAAAGCATTGTACCACACTCCTGTTAAAGAAGCTGCATGGGGACTATGGGTGGTTAAAAAGTACCAAAAGCTGGGCTGAAGATTTTGCTGCTCCTGGGGAAGGGGTTTGGTATGGTGTGTGCAGCTGGGGGTATAGAGTGGGGTTGCCCCCAGACTTACCCCATCCATAGTGACAGGGTGAGATTGGGCTCAGTCTCTAGTCCTTTAGCTTCTTTTCAGGGCTCCGATTCATACGAGTCTGGTCGTTTCACAAAGGAAAAACAATAATGAAACATCAAAAGGCAAGAACAGCTAAAGCTCCAAGCAAAAGCTCTTGAGTTTCCTCTGTAAATGATGAGGCAGGCTCTTTATTTGAAGGCGTGTTATAGTCAGTAAAGATCGTGTACAGATCTTTAAGTCTTCTCTTCTGAGAACACTTGCGGCAAAAACAGTTACCGTGACAGAAACTACAAACATGAATGTCGATGCAAAACGTTTTCTAAGATCACATTCACACTGGCATCCTCAGCACGTAGGTGCGAACAGGGGCATGGTAAACAAATGAAATACTGTCACTAAATGAGAGGCAGATGCAAAAGAGAGATGGAGAGAGATGCAGTGAGGGTCATCTATGGAGTTGCAGCAGCGAAATGAGCAGGAAGACTGAAAGAAACTGATAGGAATCTCCCAATTCATTTAATCCCAAATCACAGCACCACATAAAATACAGCACTTTCGTGTAGCCTTAATCCAGTTTCACATTATAAGACTACAGATAAAAAAATAGCAAACTTGAAAACATTTCACTACTAAGGCATAAGAATCATAGGCCACTCATGATTTTGGCTGTTTTTCTAGAAAAAAGAGAATTTTGGCTATAAACAATCATTGTGAAAAAGCCACAAGAAGAACATGTCTCTCTTATAGCTGTAAACAAAAGTTAAAAATTAAAAAGAGTATGTCTCTTTAAAATGATACGCGAGTCCCTTATCACTGTTTATAAAAACATGATAGCAATAATAAAAGACACTTACAAAAACAGATTCTACAATGCATCTTGGCAGTTAAGTTGGCGAGCATAGAGACGCTCCCATAAGACAGATCCCAGCTAACGCTGACTAGCTAAACCTTCCTCTGATTGGCTGCCCATACATCACCATATTTATGGAAGTAGCTACATTATAGTCGGAGGGGAGAGAAGTCACAGTGTCTTTCAGCTTTCAGGATGGGTGGACAGGGGTGGAAGGGTGGGGTTAAAGGTCATCACTACAGTTTCTTCCATCTGAGGTGTAAGGGATGCGTATGTATGTGCGTGTGGATCGAAGTCGCTTCCCTGTGCACGTGTGCCTTCCTGTCTTGTCAACCAATAGAAAGCATACACGCTACACCAGTCCCAGAGAAAAACAAGAAACACACAAAGACACGTGAAATACTTTCCAACCCTGGTCCTACACTTCACACACCATTGGAGTAAACATACATTCAACTTATTTAAATGTTCTTGAAATGCATTGAAATCTAATATCTTAACTAAATAAATGTGTAAACAGGTTCATATAACTATAATCAAGCAGTATTTAAAAATATCAAGTCCAGTATTCATTCATAGACTACAAACACTTAGGAATATAAAAGTTAAAAAGCATCATGGCTAGTGCCTAATCTACCCCTCAAAACTAATTGGCAATAGATTGAAGGTTTCTTTAAACAGACAATGTGTTATATTGGTTAAGTGTGCAGGAATGAGAGCATGCAGTTTCCCTTTTCAGCCCTGACTACACTGGGTGTGTGTGTGAGATCAGAACCAAGGTTAGAGACTCCAGTCTATAGTTAAAACCAACACAGCCACCGTCTTACCCCAAGCACACACACGTCAAACATACACCTGTGGCTTCTTTCTGACACACACACACAGGCAGCACAAGGAAAGGAGAGGCAGAGAGGACGTGGAGCACACTATCGGAAGGGTGTTTCAGGGGTGTGTAGGGCGAGTTCGGGGCGGCGGAGGAGGGGCTCCTTGTGCGACGGCGGAATCGGCGGTGGCTCATACACGCGAGGTGTTGCCATGGCGATGGCAGCAGCGGCAGGCACGGGGGCGGCGGGCAGCACTGGCCTGAGGGAGTCGAGCGTTGCCACCTGCTGAGTGGGGACACCAGGCAGAGTCTGCAGTGCGGACATCGCTGCCAGGGCGTTGGGAGGTGGGTACGCATACTGGTACTGTGGATATTGCTGCAGTTGCTGGTATTGCTGGTACTGCTGGTACTGCTGGTAGTATTCCGCGTAGTATCTGGGAGAAATGGAGGAGAGAAAACACACATGCACATCCACACAGACAGGAAAAGAAAGACAGAAATCACATAGACATGCATATACAAACGAATGTATACACCATTAGACGGAGAGAAACACAAACACAGAAACACATTTACACACAAACACACACACACACGCACACATCACCGCCGCTGTAAATCGGTACTAAAACAACCAACATTTGGAAATTGACAAACATGAGCCGCGTTTCCACCGCAGGAACTTTACCCAGGAACTAGGGACTTTGGGGTGTGTTTCGACCGCAAGGACCAGGGTCTAAATGAAGTTCCGGGTAAAAATAGTACGTTTTCAAAGTTCAGGAACTTTTGGGGGTGGGACTTGGGTGCTGAACATGCTGATTGGTTGAGTTCACGCAGCATTTTGATTGGTTGACTCGACGCAGCATTTTATTTCAACCGCCATTTTTTTAAAAGTCTGTTGCAGTGCATGCAGCAAGAGTTGTCTGCTGTTCGAATTAACAATGGAGTTAATGTAAACGCAGACAGCAACAGGTCTGGGGGAAAAAATTCCTGGGAAAAATTGTTCCGGGTAATTTCGGTGGAAACGGGGCTTTTTGCTGTAATCATTTATTATGTGTCTTTTATTGAAATCAACTCACCTGGCTACAGGGTCGTCCTCCTGCGCCGCGGCTTCCTCTCGACCTGCAGGTGTGGGCAGCAAGGCTCTACGCTTGGCCCTCTGGTACATAAATGGTTTCATAACAGGGTCTGGCAGCAGTGGGGCAGATCTTCTTAGTGGACTCCGGTCCCTCTCTCCAGACTTTGAGCTAGCCTGTTGCTGTTCAGCTAGCACTTGCTGTCCTTGTGCAAAGTAGTGCGCCCTTGCTGCCTCAAAGAAAGCTGCTGTGTCAGCTGCCCCTAACGCCCCATAAGCAGGGGTAGCGCTGTAGAGAGCCGGTGCTACCGTATAAGCTGGGTTAACAGCAGTACCTCCCGGTACTTCCATGCTCGGCGCTGCAGCTAGGAACACTGGATTTGCTACAGCAGGCGTGTAAACCTGTTGACCATATGCGGCAGCGGCAGCTGCGGCGGCTGCAACTGCGCCACTTGTCATCTGCCCATAGAGAGCTGGGTTAACAGAGCCATACATCTGTGCGGCAGCTGCAGCAGCACTATTGTTGAGTGCCTGATTTGCAACTGATCCACTGTAGAGCTGATTGGCAACCGTTCCGTACACTTGACTAGCTAGTGCTCCATAGACGGCTGGTGCCACCGCTGTTCCACCTTCCGCCCTGGCACCAGCAGCTGTAAGTCCAGTCAAAGCAGCATAGGTGGGGTCAAAAGTTGAGGTGTTGTATACGGAATTGTGGACACTCTGTTGAACCTGCAGCGGAAGGCCAGCGGCTGCAGCAGCGGCAGCAGCTAACACGGCCGCTTGGCTCTGGTACTGCTCCAGGGTGGGCTTACCAGCTGGGCATTCACCTGCATAGTGACCCTGTTTTCCGCAGCTCACACACGGGATTTTGCCAGTTGGAGTCTGCTTACTTGGCTGAACTTTGGATAGCTCCACGGATAGTGGTCGTCCTTTGAAAGAGGTCCCATGCAAAGCCTCAATAGCCTGCAGCGCATCCTCCTTGTTCTCCATGTGTACAAAAGCATAACCTAATAAAGCAGAAGACAATAGTGTCATTATTCAGATTACCCACACTTTAAATCGGGGTAGCCAACCCAGTTCCTGGAGAGCTACCTTACTGCAGACTTCAGTTCCAACCTTGGTCCAACACATCTGCTTGTTATTTTGAAGTAAACCTTGAATAGATGGTTCAGGTGCATTTGGTTATTATTGTAGCTGAACTCTGAAGGACGGTAGCCCTCCATGAGCGGGGTTGGCTACCCCTGTATTAAGTTTTTGCAACTACTTGATACTCTCTTACCTTTCACCTTATCACACTCCAAAACTTTCCCAAAGGTCTGAAACAGCTCCTGGAGGTCTTCTGTGGTGCACATACTACTCAGATTACCCACAAACACCTTCGTCGAGTGGAGTGGGCGTCCCCGGGACTCTTCGACCACGAGGTTGCGACCTTTGAACTCTCTGCCATTGAGCTCCCGGATGGCACGTTCGGCAGCGCCCTCTCCTTGCAGGTGTACAAAAGCAAACTGCCTTAAAACGCTACAGCTAACAACCTGGCCATATGACTCAAAGATGGCTGACAGTTCTTCTTGCGTGGTATCCAGGGCCAGATTCCCCACGAAGAGCTTAACCGTGTGGCCCTTTTCCATTGTGCTGAAATGAGTGAAAGACGATTTTGACATATCAGACAAGGACATAAAAGCATGTGTAAGTACATTTTGAAAAGTGAGGGGTAAGTATTCCCTTACAAAATTGTACAGTGACGGCATCAGATATTAAATATTATTCCATCACAGTCTTATAGTACTCTGAAATAAATACCATGATGTTAGTGAATGATTATCGTACTCAGGTGCTTCATACACTACCAAGGTACTGCTATGGTAATTAGGGATGAGGTACCGAAATGAACATTTAGGCCGATACCGATAATTCTTTATATTTGAAAGCCGATATATTGGCTGATAAATCTAAATCCAAATTTTTATGTAATTTTTGAGAGCCTGATTAAAAAAACAAAAGTCTCACCATTAAATCCATGTTCCTAACACACAATTATAATGATCTCATTATCATTTTATGAAGCGTATATGACAGACTTGCGCTGCAAATGTTGCATTAACTGTATTTTCTTTTTTTGAAGTGATTCCAATCATATTTCAAGCAATTCAAAACCATCATGGTGAACAGTGCGCATCTGAAGTATCTCAGCTGAAGGAAACAATCCATTATTTATCGTCTTTAAGATATTGGGCAGATAACGATTAAGATTAAAAATTAACATATCGGCCGATACCGATATGGTGGCCAAAATGGCCGGACTTACCATTGGACTTGACTGGGCTGCCTCCCATGGGCCCCGCCCAATAGGGGGCCCCCTCCGTTACCCGTTTACATTCGTTTGATTTGTTCAGTTATACGCGACTGCCAGTCAGAAATTATTAGCCTCATTTCCACTGTCAGGCTAGTGCGAGCAAGGGCTATAAACAGACCAGCCAGGGCTAACAGCCTCCAACTGTGAGCTTCGAAGCCATAAACATCGTAAACTGGTATTTAATATTTATCATTATTTCACATAAGAACACGCGTGTTGAATCGCATCTGCTCCATTGTGATCACGTGGCTACTTTAAACAGCTTCGTTAAGGCTTTTAGCCCAAAAGAGCACACATTTAGATCTTGATCAATTTTCATATGTTCACGGCTGATTTCTTTACTGAGAATTATCATTTCTATTAATTTTCCACTAAATAAATAAATATAATTTTGTGATCTGAAGAGTTTTGAGCACTCTCTCCAGTCTCACTGCCGTCACACTGTAGTGGGGCAGAACGATAAAAAAAATACCATTTAATGAGTTCCTGTTTTTCATATTTATAACAAAGTTATAACGCAAGCAACAGTGCTGTTTTTCCGAACATCTGCACCATCGCAAATGTGACACACAAATGTTATTTTATACAACAGGTCAATAAACGAATTAGCGTTTTGAATGAATCGGCTGAATGAAGGAGTCAACTCACTCATTAACACGGTCACTTTCTGCCACCTACTGGCGGTTTTAGTTTCATAGTTAAAAGTAGACTATTATTTCATTTTTTCCCCCAATCATTTAAATTTCTACATTAAAATGTTACATACATAATTTATGCAATTATAATCTGCTGTGTAAATCCATACATGCCATGTCTGAACTGCATTAAACAGTATTTTGTAAATCCAAAGATGGATTTTTATTGATACTGACTTCATTTTATTGGTAATAATAGCCATACAGTGTCTTTTTATTCTGATTGAATTTATTGATTGAAGAAGACACATATATGACAGTAAATTTAAAAATGCTGTTCATCTCTGGCTTTACTGCTCAGTGTTATTTCAGGGTTTTGATCTTCTCTCAACTAATAGAGCACATCCTGTATTTTATTGTATTATAATGACTATTTAAAGGCCGACTGAAGTGCTTTGAAACGCACAGCATTATTCAATGTGTTGACGCAATTTCCCCTAAAACAGGAAGACAGGGTGGGGCGTATTGAACAGCTCCTCCCCTTTTTTAAAACAGCCAATAGCGTTTAGTTTATATCACAGCTCGGCCAGAGCCGTTGAGCTCGGTAAAGCTGCAGTTTCCTCCTAATCTCCTCCATATCGCTTTAAAATACAGCATTCTGTGCAGAATTCAAACGGGTCCGATACGTTTTCTGGTTGGTGGTGACTCGTGAATATGATCCGCTCTGTGCTCTCGTGTCTCTGGACCGGGGTGTGTGTGCGCTGTAGTGGTGCGCGTGAAACTAACGTGAAACCAGACTTCATTCGCCCCAATGGAAAGCATATTTACACTGTCTGACTCGTTCCCTATCCCCTATATAGTGTACTATGTGCCATTCACCATGTAGAAAACAGTATGTGTGAACAAGTGTCCGATTTCAGCCGCAGCTTCAGTGTCTATTTAATGTATGGGGCGGGGCTTCAGATTCTAGAGAGTGTTTGATTGGACAGAAAATCTGATGAGAAGCTGAAGTGCAAAGTGATGTCATCAAAATCATTGATCCTTATTGGCAGAAGTGAAAGACTTGTTTTGAACGCTTATATCTTCTAAATGTGAATTTTGTCATTGCTTTGGAGCACACTAGCTTATAGTAAGACTAACATATTCATACTAAAAGCCAAAAAACTTCAGTATTTATATATATTAATATTACTGCTAAACTTTGACTAGGCTAGGCATGTTAATTGTTCAAGGAACCTCAAAGCATATTTAATTTTTTTCTGTATTTGTGCTCCATAGTGATGTTCTAGTTGAGGTAATTTGTAGCGTAGGTAGGGCCCAAACATAAACTCAAGCCCAGGGGCCCCCAGTCACCAAGCCATGTCACCAAAACAACAGTATCATTTTGTACTTTTTTGTTAGTATTATTTCCCATTAATTGGGGAAAAACTTGTATAGATTTATACAGGTGGAGAAAGGGAATAATCGTTACATAATGGTTGGTCCTTAGTGAAAACTACAATGTGTTAAAGGGATAGTTCACCCAAACATTTGAAGCCCAAAAAAGTGCATCCATCCATTATAAAAGTAATCCACACGGCTCCGGGGGTTTAATAAAGGCCTTCTGAAGCGAATCAATGGGTTTGTGTAAGAAGAATATCCATGTTTAAAACTTTATAAAGTAAAATATCTAGCTTCCTCCAGACCACCTTCCATAATGGATGGATGCACTTTTTTTGGGCTGCCATTATAAAGCTCGGATTAGCCAGGACATTTTTTAAATATAACTCTGATTGTATTCGTCTGAAAGAAGAATGTCATATACACCTAGGATGGCTTGAGGACGAGTAAATCATGGGGTCATTTTCATTTTTGGGTGAACTATCCCTTTAATTCAATGTTGTCCTGAGATACAGAAGATGAAACCATGTTTTTCATAACAATATCTTAAAAATACATATCACACTTAATTAAATTCAGTCCTAGCACATTAACAACGTAAAATCATTCAGCACACACACACACACAACAGAATATATCGATGAAATATTTATTCAGCATAAATGGATTAGTCGCAGTCACAAAGCCACAGTAATCTGGTGACGCAGAGTAAACACGTCCACTTCCTCAATCTTTCAACACACGGAACGAACACACACACTAAAGGATAACCGTTTTCCTGACAAACCGTATAAACGAACGCACGGAGGTTTAATCGTGTAAGAAACGCCGACTCGCCGTTCTCTTTATAGCGCTCCGGCGTCAACAACACGAGTAGCGCGTGTCGACTGATTTACTGAATGTAACATTTCTGACCCCAGATGTTTACAAAACACTCCCAATCTCTTCCGTCATCAACACCACAAACGTCCGCGATGCAACTGCAGTTTTATATTTTCAGTGTATATGTATGCGCTCATTTGCTATTCATTCTTTTCAAAAAGAAATCTATAGATGACTCATTTTGTGAGGATTTTTTTGGGTGCCCCCCAAAAGCCTTTGCGTTTCTCTATAAATCACACCGCGCGCTCGGCTACATCATTCCGTGTTTCATCGGCAATCGTTAACTATTGATCCCATATGATGAGCTATGGAATTGCTTAAAACATAAATATATATAGAGAGGGGGAAAAAAATCTTCCATCTTACCTAAGCGGTGCGGGGTTTCAAAATGGTCGGTCCACTTCCGTTCTTTAGAATCGCTCTCATTCTTCAGCGCGTGCTGATGCATCCACTTACACACACTGCGCGTGCATCTCCACTGCCTGTACACTATGCATCATTTTTGTGCTTTTCTTGTTCTATTAAACAGGAATTTAACAAAACTTACCTTAAAGCAAGCAGAGGCATTGCAAAAAAAGTACTTTAAATGCACCATGGCATATTTTAAATCACAGATTTGAGCTGCTTCAGTTCAGTTTTGTTAAATTCTCTGAATCTGATATGTATGCACTGTAAGCAACTTTGGTAATAAAGAAGAATACAGTATTTTTTTTTTATACATAGTACAATAAATTAATGATTTGGGCTTGTTTTGTTTAAAACAGATGCTTGATTTTTATTGGGATCAAATATATGTTAAAAAAAGAGCATAGCACTGTTGTCCGTTTTTGTTTGTGGGAACATTTTATATATTTGTTTTATTTTTTTTCTAGTGCTGTCAAATGATTAATCACGATTAATCGCATCCAAAATAAAAGTTTGTGTTTACATAAAATATGTGTGCGTGTATGGTGTATAATTATTTTGTATATATAAATAACACACACATACATGTATATATTTAAGAAATATTTGCATGTATATACATTTATATAATATATAAATATTTTATATATATTTAAAAAAATCTTCAATATATACATGCATGTGTGTATTTATATATACATAATTATTACACACAGTACACACACATATATTATGTAAACAAACTTTTATTTTGGATGCGATTAATCAATTGACAGCACTATTTTTTTCTTTGTACAACAACAATCAAAAGTAATTACAAACAATACACAAATTAATAAATTAAGACACTTTAGGTCACTTAGCTGTCAAGTGTCATGTTTTAGATATGAAGATTTTTTCCCCATCGAAAAACATTTAAGTTTTTTTATCAGTCATCGTATAATATTTGTTTAGTTTTTTTTCTAAGCTTAAACTTTGATTTTGACGTTACAGCAACTGTGTGTAAAATCAGACAAAGTGAATGAATTATCACTGTGCTCATTTGACAGAAATTCAGCTATATAGCCACACCTTCTACATATTACATATTTACACATGGTTTGATTTCTGTATTTGTGGCATCAGAATGTCATCTCAACCTGAACATACATTCATGAGCGCTTCAGACAGGCACGTTTTTGGTCTCTTATCTCGCTCCTTCTCTATTATCTGTGCTTCACATCCATCTGGCCTCCTGTGAAGGTCGCATCCTCGGCCCGTTACAGATGAGCTGCCGGCGCGTCAGTGGCTTTCCGTCCTCTCCCAGCGATGGGCCGATCTCTCTCCTCCCACAGTGTCACACCATCACAGGCACAAATCTGTTTGGGGTTCTGAAACAAGCCGGCCGATCGTGCGATGATTCCACATGCCAGCCTGAGACAGGAGCGAGAGCGAGAGAGAGAGCGGACATTAAACAAACACACACAGTCCACTGAAGAACATGAAACACAAGCGATCTATTCTACATAGCAAATCTCAAATGCTCGATTGTTTATATCTTCGCAAAATGTAACTATATTATCGCCCAGCTCGAATCTGCTAAACGCGACTTTAAGGCATGAAGTTATTATCAGCATGATTTTCTGAAACAATGGGTCTCATTCACTAATAATTGCGTGGATTCTGTCGTATTTGTACGCACAGGAGAACTTCTCACGAAACATCTCCGCCTGATTCACAAAACGTTCGTACGCACATGAATTTGTTCTTAACCTCGTTCTGATGTTAGTGAATGTGGAGTATTCTAAATGAGCGGCCGTCATTTGTCATTTGCATAAAACACACCCAAACCATCTCATATAAGGGCTTTCCGCACACGTCACTCTAGTCAAACTTGCCAAGCAATGCCAAGTGTGCCATTCTCACAATAAACACCTTTTATATACAGACCCAGATTACAGAGCTCGCATTAGCCAGCTGTAGGACATACGCGTGTATCTGCGTTATTCAGAGAAACTTAAGCTATAACGCAGCTGTTCTTACTCTTTAACTGTATGATCGAATGCATTTAAGATTAAATTCAATTGTATTATTTAATAATTCTTTTTGCGTATGTGTGGTTTCAGCTGTTCCTATATTTTTTCGGAAATTTAGAAAACAAAAATTACGAAATCTTTGGTGAATTGTGATTTGTTCTTAAAATCGTTCGTGCGCACATTTAATGAATGAGACCCAATGTGTGTTGTGAAAAGTGCAATACAAATAAAACTGACCTCTCTCCTGAGTTTCCTGTTATTCTGGACAGCGGGTGACTCCCACGGCCCAAATCATCCTCCCCAGAATCCACCACCAGAGATCGACCAATCACATCCCACACCTGTCAAACAGTGAGCAGGAGAAACATGTGACATCACAGCACTGCATATCATAAACGAACACGTGGTGAGTAAATCAAACTTCTCAAATCAGTGCATGAATATTTTCAGATGACAAAAAGAGAGGTGTAACCATGAAACGGATGCAGTGACAGAGGTTAGTCAAAGTGTAATTAACATAATAACAGAGACTTTAGATAATTACATATGAGAATGCAAGAACTCCGCCATAGGGTTGATAAACACACACCTGACTGCTCATACTGGCAGCTCCGCCGAGCAACATGGACTGTATTTTCAGCTTTATTACCTTTATCTGAGAGTCTTCTAGCCGGAATGAAGCTCTGCCATCAGGGCCTGCCGTAATATTTCCCAGATCGCCCACATGCTAGAGAGCAGACAGTCACAGCATTACTCTAGACCTCCAACCCGCTTTACACACTAACATTCATTTTCCTTTATATATAAAATAATAAATAAATAATAATACAATTCTGTTATTGCTTCTTTAAAAAGAACTTTATAAATATAATTAGAAACATTAAAAATATATAATACATTATTATTTATACTTAAATTAAATGTATACACACACACATATATATATATACACATATACATTTGATATTAATAGATAAATATATATATATAATAAAAATATAAATATAGTAAAAATAAAACAAAAAATAGAAAAAGGAAAATACAAAATTCTGATCAAAAAAATAAAACATTATAAACATTCATAATAAATAATACATTTACTATTAATAAATAAATAAATGTATATAATAATAATTAATTTGCTTATATATATATATATACAGATAGATAGTGACCATACCAAAACAAGACCAAATATAAAATAATATATTAAAATAAATAAATAAGTAAATAAAAATACATTACTTATTAATAAATACATTAATTAAATGCATATAATAATATATATTACTATAGTTTTAGGACATTTTGGACACCATAAAATACCACTTAGACATTGTATATAGATTATATACCGGGCTAGTTGTCATCTTTATAAACTATAAGGTTTATTTAAAATAAAAACAACACTCTCATTCACTATAAGGTTTAGATAAGGGGTAACTCAAGTTTACAATGTGTTCAATAATCTTTTTCTTGCTGAATAACAATAGAAATCTCCAGGGCCTAGTCTTGATTAGTTTAACTGTTAAAGTAATAAATCAGAAGTAGACGTTAGGCTTCCTATTAAGCCGTTCATTACAGAAGAGTAAAAAAAAGATCATTGCATTTTAGTGCAATAAAATAATCCCCAAACAACTGTTAATATTGAACAAAAATAATATAATTAATTTTAAGTGGTTTTTTTTTTAAATCACTGTATAAACTGCATTGGCACAATCATGAATGAATACAAAGTTTCTTGGGGGAATGCAAAACTTTTGCCAGAGAACTAAATGTATTCTAAATTATATAATAAAATCTATCATTTTTCTCCCATTTTCTTCACCATCACTGCCTCTGTAGGGGTCTGATTGTTTAGCCCTCATCCTTCCCTCGGGTCATTTTGACCGAAAATTGAATGTTTTTCGGAGTGGTCCAAGACCCTAGGACTTTTGTCGCACTTGAACCACGAACGCACAAAAAAAATGACTGGATTCAAGGAGTTTTGTGAATGAAATTTAAAAAAAGTAACAAATCCTTCCCTCGCAGCTCAATTTGAACCCCGTAGGAATGAATGGAATGTGAGGAATGCTTCAGTACACATAGAAAAATGCTCAAAATTCAAACTAAAAATGCTAAAACTACCAAAAAATGATTTTATAATGTCTACATGTGTCTCTGAATGCATACTGAAGACAAACTGACTTTAGGACCCAGCGGAACAGCTCATTTGCTCCATATAGAGCTGTAAGGCCATCTAGTGGCAAGAGTTATGAAATATCATGTTATATGATCTTTTTTCCACAAGAGGTCGGGAGACACCCAATGTAAAATATTTTAAGCTGAATTAAAAGGGTTATGCATGAAATTGTGTTATTTTGAATTGAAGTTGAAAGAATGTGATTAAATAACTATTTATTTATTTATTATTTATTGATAAAATCTAGTAATTTAACGGTAAATAAATAAATACATAAAATAAAAAATAGGATTTTTTTATCAAAATGAAATAAAATAAGCTTTCTGGACAAAGAAAATTTTAAGTATAATTTTAGGGCTTCGGGTCATTTTGACCCGCGAGGGAAGGATTAGTTACAAAGTGCGAGGGAAGGATGGAAAAGGAAGGGGATGTTTGTTTATGCTGTTTTCTTTCTCTTGAAATAAAACACTTAAAGTAAACCACAGACTCTTCTACCTGTTGTTCTTTACTAGAATTGTGAAATGTAACTCCATTTGGAGCACTGGTAATCCAGATTTGGTAATCTGTGTATCTGGATCAGCGTGATCCAACCCTATTTTGCTTTGAAAAACAGGCACAAAAGTAAGATGGATTACCCGATCCTGGATAGTAAAACATGGGATTTCCAAATCTAGAAAAAATCTGATCCAGATTAACCATTTTGAACAACTGGCCCCAAGGCTTTACTGTTTGTGTATATACAGAAGCTAATAACTAAGATAATTCAAAACTAAATGTACCCTGTCTGAGTCCTGAGGACCTCCATGCTGCTTCCTGAACGGATTGAAGTGATCTCCGCAGCTGAAGGACAGAAATATAATCATGATTATCAAGCAAACACAAGTCATATGCATGCAAATATTTGATTAGCAGTGTGCATTTTGTTTCAGGGAAAGATTTCTAATGAATAACGACTTCTGTTTGACACACGGTCACCAGAGTGGACGGGTTTCATGCTCTTAAACCCATTATAACAAACCGTGTGATCTAAAGGTAAAAAGGTCAAGGGTCGTGATACCTCATGCAATCCCGTGTGAGATCTCCTAGCTCATGCACATGCAGGCCGTGTGCTCCAGGCTTCAGCCCGTCAATCGTCCCGTCAATCAAACAGCGGTCCTGCGACAGCTGCAGGAATCGGACCACGCCCTGCACTAGCCCCGCCCCACTGACCATCACCACGGCAGCGCCCAGGTCTGATGTACAACACCACACACAGATAAGAAGCATTAGACTCGCTTCACGCTGTTCACATTGTGCTTTCACACTGACAGCGTTTCTGCTCGCACCTGATTCTGAGCTGCCCATTCCTTTAAGCACCGCCCGTCTGCCTGTGCTTTCAATCAGACTCTGGACCTGCAGAGACGTGAGCGCCGTTTCAACCAGAACCTCCTCCATAGCCAGGTTTATGTGCACCGACTGCACTCCTAAACACACACACACACACACACACGTATACATACATATGAATGAGATAATATCTCATGACACAGAAAAGTGTTTCATGTTGCGCTTGACTCACCCGGTTCTTTCTCCAAGACGCCCTTCACTGCATTAACACAGCTGTCACATGACATCTGCACCGCGAACTCAAGCTGTGCAAAAGGGCAAACAACATGGACATTTTCTAAATTAATGTATAAGAGAAAGTGCATATTTAAATATATTAGATACCTTTTTCACAATTTTAATCACACTTTTTCAATTCACCTAAATCTGTGACAAATTATTTTAAAAAAAATACAAATGCAGTGGTCAGTATCTATCAAAAGTGGTCCAAGGAAGGAACAGTGGTGAACCGGCGACAGGGTCATGGGCGGCCAAGGCTCACTGATGCACGTGGGGAGTGAAGGCTGGCCCGTGTGGTCCGATCAAACAGACGAGCTACTGGAGCTCAAATTGCTCAAGAAGTTAATGCTGGTTCTGATAGAAAGTTGTCAGAATACACAGTGCATCGCAGTTTGTTGCGTATGGGGCTGCATAGCCGCAGACCAGTCAGGGTGCCCATGCTGACCCCTGTCCACCGCCAAAAGCACCAACAGTGGACACGTGAGCATCAGAACTGGACCACGGAGCAATGGAAGAAGGTGGCCTGGTCTGATGAATCACGTTTTCTTTTACATCACGTGGATGGCCGGGTGCGTGTGCATCGCTTACCTGGGGAACACATGGCACCAGGATGCACTATGGGAAGAAGGCAAGCCGGCGGAGGCAGTGTGATGCTTTGGGCAATGTTCTGCTGGGAAACCTTGGGTCCTGCCATCCATGTGGATGTTACTTTGACACGTACCACCTACCTAAGCATTGTTGCAGACCATGTACACCCTTTCATGGAAACGGTATTCCCTGGTGGCTGTGGCTCTTTCAGCAGGATAATGCACCTGCCACAAAGCAAAAATGGTTCAGGAATGGTTTGAGGAGCACAACAACGAGTTTGAGGTGTTGACTTGGCCTCCAAATTCTCCAGATCTCAATCCAATCGAGCATCTGTGGGATGTGCTGAACAAACAAGTCCAATCCATGGAGGCCCCACCTCGCAACTTACAGGACTTAAAGGATCTGCTGCTAACATTTTGGTGCCAGATACCATAGCACACCTTCAGGGGTCTAGTGGAGTCCATGCCTCGACGGGTCAGGGCTGTTTTGGCAGCAAAAGGGGGACCAACACAATATTAGATCATAATGTTATGCCTGATCTGTGTATATATATATATATATATATATATATATATATATATAAAATTAGCTCAATACTGTACTATATATATATATATATATATATATATTATTGAGCTGATGATAAACAGCATGTATGACAATTTAGAGAAAGTTTAGATGAGTTTTGTATGACGTTTAGCCTGTCACACTGCAGAACACTGTCATGTCAGACATTAAAAATCATAATTATGTCCAGACATAATCATAATATTCCCGAATCTGTTTGCCAGTTTCATAAGTCGAAATAAATATAAAGTATACAAGACTGCAAAAGCATGTAAAAATTAAGAGGTAAATAACTGTGATAACACGTTATGGAAATTGCGCTGATAGATAAAATCAATATTATTAACGTAAATTTGACTTGAACGAAAGACGTTATTATACAGCCGACCTACTAATATTCTTACTTCACAAATATTTTTTTATTTAACACAAACTTGACGTATTTAATTAATGTAATTAAAGCACTAACTACTTGTGATTACAGTATTTATTTTCAAAATAATTAATCTTCACCTTTGCTGTTGTGTTTGTGTCCATCTCGCACGCTGACAATGACGTACGCGGAAGTTCCGCGCTCAGAAAACGTAGTAAAATAAAAGTCCCAGTAAGGAACGAGAAAATGCCAATAATACAATAAGAGTCCTATGTGGGACAGGCACTAATAATTTTGGATTAGCTTTGATTAAACAAAAATGAAATCGAATAAAATAAAATAGCAACAAACTAACCAAAAACTTTGGCAGTCTTGTAATTATTTTTGTTATGATGGTTAGCCAGAAATGTTTTCATTTATTGTAATTTAGTCTAGTAATGATTTTCAGGGTGTGTCGGGTGCATATCATCAACATGATACTTACAGTATATGAGATAAGAACCAAACCTTAAGGTTTCTTATTTTATTCAAAAACATCACAAACATTAAATCACACTAAAATAATTGTATATACATCACAGCAGATTCACAGAGTCGCTCATATAATACAATATTCACAGTTATATTAATATAAAATTTATACAGCTGTTTTCTGCACTTCATTTGCTACTTCTGCTAAATGTTCTGGGAAACTGAGGCCTTTCTCCAGGGCGTAGGATCTCCAGCACTCATCGTCCGCCTCGTGAGTGAGATACCGATTGCCCATCCGCTGCTCGAACTCCCGCAGGTCACACCACATCTGGAAGTTCTGCAGCAGGACAAATACGGACAAGATATGCATAAAGGATACTGTGTTCATCTGTCCATCCAGTCAGTGCACTGAAATGACTCGGCAAACGTAAACACTGTTGTTTTAGTAAATTAACCATGCCAGTAAAATATAGCCTATATTGGATTTGGTTGGCGAAAGTCAACAAACCTGAAACCAGGGATGACCCATGGCTTTGCCAACACTGAACCTGCGTCTCACCACCACCTGCAGCAGGTTATTGATCAGATTCACCGCTGAGAGAGAGAGAGAGAGAGAGAGAGAGAAATTAACAGAGAGAAAAGGGGTCACACTTGTGATCCTCGGCAGTCAAAACAAACTGAAGATAATAAGCGTGACTATTTGTTAAAAGAAATTAATGTAGCCCACTATATTTTGTTATAATAATATTTATTCTTTAATATTTTGTATTTTGAGGGGATTTCATGGTGCTAGACAATATTCACCTCTAAACTATGCACTATTTAATGTATTAATACAGTGTTAAAAAAATAGAGCACAGGTATTTAAAATCCAATTCATGGAAGACAGATTGGTGTCATCTGGTGGGAGAAATAAAGAAAATCATATGTAATACCAAATATATACAGAACCTGTCAAAAGTTTGGAAACATTAACATTTTTTTTTAATGGTTTTGAAAGAAATGCTCACCAATGCTGCATTTATTTAATCAAAAATACAGTATACTATTATTACCATTTAAAATAATTTTCTATTTTAATACATTTCAAAATGTAATTTGTTCCTGTGATCAAAGCTGAATTTGCTCAAGAAACATCTATTATTAATATGATCAATGTTGAAAACATTGTTTTTGCTGCATAACATTTTGTGGGAACAATGATACAAGCATTTGTGGTAAGATTTTAAAAAAGGAGAGAAATTAATAAGTTTATTCATCAAGGATGCATTAAATGGATCAGTAGTGAAAGACATTTATAGAATAGAAAACAATTATTTTACATTGTAATAGCCTAATATTTCGCAATATTCCTGTTTTACTGTATTTTTATTAAACAAATGCAGCCTTGGAAGAGAAGAAAGAGACTTCTTTCAAAAACATTAAAATTTGTAAAGTTTCCAAACTTTTGACAGGTACTGTATATATAGCTGCATATTAGTGCTGTCAAATCGATTAATCACATCTTATATATATATATTAGGGCTGTCGATTTAATGCATTAATTGAATTAGTTATGGGGAAAAAATAATGTTTAACATTTACTCACCCTCAAGGCCCTTAAAGCCTAAAAGTTTGTGTAATAAATTCTATGTTGAATCAAATAAAAACATGTTCTGAAGCTACTTTTTGTAATGTCTATTTCCTTTTCTCATTTAACACAATAATGACTTTAAATTATCAATGTGCGATAAACTTGCAATTAATTAGATAAATTAATTGGCACATCGTGTAATTATATGTGTGTGTGTGTACAGTATGTGTGTGGTGTATATATACATATATATACACACACACACACACACACACACATATATATTATATTATATACAGTATTTACAAACTTATGTTAGATGGGATTAATCAAATCGATTTGACAGCACAAATTTTTAAATACATGAGAGTAAATGATGACAGAATTTTTGGTGAACTATCCCTTTAATCCCCTTTAAACCCTCAGGTTCAGCTTCATTCAGCTGTTTCTCACCCTCCAGCGAGATGAGGGACCACGGCTGCCGCGGATACATGAACGACGCGTTAGTGATCTGCTGATTAATGTCCTCGTCCTCGTTGAAGGGAAACGTCCCACTCAGACTGACGTATAAAATCACCCCCACGGCCCACATGTCCAGAGAGCGATTGTAACCATGACTCCTGATGACCTCGGGGGCCAGGTACGCAGGGGTCCCGACGACCGAGCGTCGGAATGACTTCTCTCCGATGATGCGAGCGAAACCAAAGTCACACAGTTTGACCTGGAACAGAGACCACGATCACATTTGGGATTTGTGGATAGCAAATGACTACATTTACACATTTAGCAGATGCTTTTATGCAAAGTGACTTCAAATGCATACATTTTTCATTTTTCATTTTTGCATTCCTTGTTTTGAGCTGTTATAAAGCAATATATGAATATGGGACACATGCAATTCTAGACTTTACTCTAGCTGTCAAAGCAATTGAAAATCACATGACAGTATCAGACCTGAGGAAATGGTTCAGGTGACGCCAGCAGCACGTTTTCTGGTTTCAGGTCACAGTGAGCAATGTGCCTCAGGTGCAGGTACCTCAGAGCCTCCAAAACCTGCCAACAACACATCAACAGGTCTGCAGTTAAAGCTAGTGCTCGTGCAAAAAAACACGACTTCTTGAGTCGTCATTGTTTCACACTCTTAAAAATAAAGGTTCCAAAAGGGGTTTTCACACCATTTTTGGTTCTTCAAAGAACCTTTCAGCGAGCAGTTCTAAAAAGAACCATTATTTTCTTAGTGTGAAGAACATTCTAAAAATCTAAAGAACCTTCTTCCACTATAAAGAACCTTTTGTGGAATGGAAAGATTCCATGGATGTTAAAGATTCTTAATGGAACCATTGATGCCAGTAAAGAACCTTTATTTTTAACCCTTGTAATGCTTTAAAAAGCACCTGTTTCATTCCCGGGTCAGTTTGGACCCGGTGGAACGTAAGCTTATAAAACAGTCAAAACTTAATATTTTTCAACTAAAACCATATTGTATCTGATCAGTAACTTCTCATTAATG
>CM077168.1:52411987-52451987 GCA_039654105.1 Coreius guichenoti
TCAAAAATTTGTGGTCAGTAAGTTTTTACGTATTAATACTTTTGTTCAGCAATGTGACAGTAAAGACATTTATAATGTCACAAAAATACAACTATTTCAAATAAACGCTGTTCTTTTGAACTATTCATCTATTCATGTTCTATTCATCAATCTACAAACCCGATTCCAAAAAAGTTGGGACACTGTACAAATTGTGAATAAAAACAGAATGCAATGATGTGGAAGTTTCATATTTCAATATTTTATTCAGAATACAACATAGATGACATATCAAATGTTTAAACTGAGAAAATGTATCATTTTAAGGGAAAAATAAGTTGATTTTAAATTTCATGGCATCAACACATCTCAAAAAAGTTGGGACAAGGCCATGTTTACCACTGTGTGGCATCCCCTCTTCTTTTTATAACAGTCTGCAAACGTCTGGGGACTGAGGAGACAAGTTGCTCAAGTTTAGGAATAGGAATGTTGTCCCATTCTTGTCTAATACAGGCTTCTAGTTGCTCAACTGTCTTAGGTCTTCTTTGTCGCATCTTCCTCTTTATGATGCGCCAAATGTTTTCTATGGGTGAAAGATCTGGACTGCAGGCTGGCCATTTCAGTACCCGGATCCTTCTTCTACGCAGCCATGATGTTGTAATTGATGCAGTATGTGGTCTGGCATTGTCATGTTGGAAAATGCAAGGTCTTCCCTGAAAGAGACGACGTCTGGATGGGAGCATATGTTGTTCTAGAACTTGGATATACCTTTCAGCATTGATGGTGCCTTTCCAGATGTGTAAGCTGCCCATGCCACACGCACTCATGCAACCCCATACCATCAGAGATGCAGGCTTCTGAACTGAGCGCTGATGACAACTTGGGTTGTTCTTGTCCTCTTTAGTCCGGATGACATGGCGTCCCAGTTTTCCAAAAAGAACTTCAAATTTTGATTCGTCTGACCACAGAACAGTTTTCCACTTTGCCACAGTCCATTTTAAACGAGCCTTGGCCCAGAGAAAACGCCTGCGCTTCTGGATCATGTTTAGATATGGCTTCTTTTTTGACCTATAGAGTTTTAGCCGGCAACGGCGAATGGCACGGTGGATTGTGTTCAGTCGACAATGTTTTCTGGAAGTATTCCTGAGCCCATGTTGTGATTTCCATTACAGTAGCATTCCTGTGTGTGATGCAGTGCCGTCTAAGGGCCGAAGATCACGGCATCCAGTATGGTTTTCCGGCCTTGACCCTTACGCACAGAGATTGTTCCAGATTCTCTGAATCTTTGGATGATATTATGCACTGTAGATGATGATAACTTCAAACTCTTTGCAATTTTTCTCTGAGAAACTCCTTTCTGATATTGCTCCACTATTTTTCGCCGCAGCATTGGGGGAATTGGTGATCCTCTGCCCATCTTGACTTCTGAGAGACACTGCCACTCTGAGAGGCTCTTTTTATACCCAATCATGTTGCCAATTGACCTAATAAGTTGCAAATTGGTCCTCCAGCTGTTCCTTATATGTACATTTAACTTTTCCGGCCTCTTATTGCTACCTGTCCCAACTTTTTTGGAATGTGTAGCTCTCATGAAATCCAAAATGAGCCAATATTTGGCATGACATTTCAAAATGTCTCACTTTCAACATTTGATATGTTATCTATATTCTATTGTGAATAAAATATAAGTTTATGAGATTTGTAAATTATTGCATTCCTTTTTTATTCACAATTTGTACAGTGTCCCAACTTTTTTGGAATCGGGTTTGTATTCACTTTCTATTCATTCAAGAATCCTGGAAAAAAAATTACAGTTTCCGTAAAAATATGAAGCAGCGCAACATTGATAATAATCAGAAATGTTTCTTGGGCATTAAATCATCATATTAGAATGATTTCTGAAGGATCATGTGACACTGAAGACTGGAGTAATGATGCTGAAAATTCAGCTTTGATCACAGGAATAAATTACACTTTACAGTATATTCACACAGAAAACAGCTGTTTTTCATTGTAATAATATTTTTTAAAAATTCTGTATTTTTGATCAAATGAATGCAGTCTTGGAGAGCAGAAACTTTAAAAAAATCTTACTTACCCCATACTTCTGAACAGTATATACATATATATATATATATATATATATATATATATATATACACACACTCACCTAAAGGATTATTAGGAACACCTGTTCAATTTCTCATTAATGCAATTATCTAATCAACCAATCACATGGCAGTTGCTTCAATGCATTTAGGGGTGTGGTCCTGGGCAAGACAATCTCCTGAACTCCAAACTGAATGTCAGAATGGGAAAGAAAGGTGATTTAAGCAATTTTGAGCGTGGCATGGTTGTTGGTGCCAGACGGGCCGGTCTGAGTATTTCACAATCTGCTCAGTTACTGGGATTTTCACGCACAACCATTTCTAGAGTTTACAAAGAATGGTGTGAAAAGGGAAAAACATCCAGTATGCGGCAGTCCTGTGGGCGAAAATGCCTTGTTGATGCTAGAGGTCAGAGGAGAATGGGCCGACTGATTCAAGCTCATAGAAGAGCAACTTTGACTGAAATAACCACTCGTTACAACCGAGGTATGCAGCAAAGCATTTGTGAAGCCACAACACGCACAACCTTGAGGCGGATGGGCTACAACAGCAGAAGACCCCACTCATCTCCACTACAAATAGGAAAAAGAGGCTACAATTTGCACGAGCTCACCAAAATTGGACAGTTGAAGACTGGAAAAATGTTGCCTGGTCTGATGAGTCTCGATTTCTGTTGAGACATTCAGATGGTAGAGTCAGAATTTGGCGTAAACAGAATGAGAACATGGATCCATCATGCCTTGTTACCACTGTGCAGGCTGGTGGTGGTGGTGTAATGGTGTGGGGGATGTTTTCTTGGCACACTTTAGGCCCCTTAGTGCCAATTGGGCATCGTTTAAATGCCACGGCCTACCAGAGCATTGTTTCTGACCATGTCCATCCCTTTATGACCACCATGTACCCATCCTCTGATGGCTACTTCCAGCAGGATAATGCACCATGTCACAAAGCTCGAATCATTTCAAATTGGTTTCTTGAACATGACAATGAGTTCACTGTACTAAAATGGCCCCCACAGTCACCAGATCTCAACCCAATAGAGCATCTTTGGGATGTGGTGGAACGGGAGCTTTGTGCCCTGGATGTGCATCCCACAAATCTCCATCAACTGCAAGATGCTATCCTATCAATATGGGCCAACATTTCTAAAGAATGCTTTCAGCACCTTGTTGAATCAATGCCACGTAGAATTAAGGCAGTTCTGAAGGCGAAAGGGGGTCAAACACAGTATTAGTATGGTGTTCCTAATAATCCTTTAGGTGAGTGTATATATATATATATACACACATACATATATACACATATATATATATATATATATATATATATATATATATATATATATATATATATATATATATATAAATAAATAGAGAAGAGTGTCTCACCAGTGTGTCAGTGCTGGTGTAGTGGATCAACCAGCCTGTCTTCAGCACTCCACTGGCTCTTCTCTTACTGTGTTTGAGAGACTGCACCACTCGCATCAGAGGAATATTACTGCTGAAACACGGCCTGACACACACACACACACACACAGACACACACACACACACACACACACACACACACACACACACACACACACACACACACACACACACACACAGATGTAAACACCCTGACCTCTCTCTGAAGTGCTCCATGGATTAGGTGTGATCTGAATCCTTACGTGACGCGAGGCTGCAGCGCCATCATCTGCTCCGCAGGCGGCGGGTCTTTATATCGCAGCTCTTCATAAAGAGCGTTTACGGACACCACTGCCGCGTTCTCCTCCGACTCCTGGCTCACCTCCGCCTCTGAAAACAGTCAACACACCATCCTTCAGAAATCATTCTAATATGCTGATTTGCTGCATAAACATTTCATATTATTATCAATGCTGAAAACAGTTGTGTTGCTTCATATTTTTATGACATCTGTGATACATTTTTGGGGGGATTCTTATAGATAGCTCAAAGGAACAGCATTTATTTAAAATAGAAATATTTATAACATTATAAATGTCTTTACTGTCACTTTTGATCCTTGCTGAATAAAAGTATTAATATCTTTCAAAAATATCTTACTGACCCCAAACTTTTGAACGCTAGTCTATATATTTCATTATCTTTATCACATTAACTTTTGGATCAAGAAATCTTAATTTACCCCAAATTTTCATGTTATTATTGACTTTCAGACATTTTATCAGTATGCTGGCACATTTTGTGCTCAACAAAGTTTGAGAGCATCAACATCCCTTAATAAAAACAATTATATATTTTTTTTTTAAATTGTCAAGTGTTTATCCATCATGCATTTTTACACTGCCTTCAATTTATGTTGCTTTACATGAGAATACTACATTACAGTAAATACATTAAAAAAATACAATTTCCAAAAGAAAAATGTCGGTAACAATTTATTCTACGGTGTACTTGTTACACGTTACATGTAGTTACTGTAGTAATAACTGTAGATTATGCATAATTACATGCAACTAACCCTAAACAGACCCCTAACCGTATAGTAAATACATGTAGTTAATTATTATTACCCAGTACTTAAATATATAATTACACTGTTACACGGACACCTTAAAATAAAGGGTTACACTTGTTGCAGTGTAATTATATATTTAAGTACTGAGTAATAATAATTAACAACATGCACATACTATAGGATTAGGTTTTGGTTGAGGGTTAGTTGCATGTAATTATGCAAACTTTACTGTCTTTACTATGGTAAGCACACTGTAAAATAAAGTGTTACCAAATAAAGTGTAACCAAAATATCTCTATTGTGGGGGATAAATAAACAAACTTATAATTGCCTAAGTGACCTGGAAACGTTTTCATAGGTAAATGAAGCTGACCTTCTCCGTTTGCTCTCTCACCCCTGCACTCAGGAGGAATGAGAGACTCGCACCTGCGATGACAATTAAACTTGCAGTCTGGAGAGAAACAGAAACATGTTAGTGCTCAGATGTTGCTCTTAGTGAAGTTCTCAGTATCAATGTTGACTTTCTACTAAAAATGCTTTCTTAAAATCTCGACAAATCCAAGCACAGTTTGAGATTTCTTCCAAAACTCAGGGAAGAGACTCATGTGAGATTACTTTTTCAGATCAGCTCTTAAAAGAACCCCTTTTTCTTAGTGTGAAGAACATTTGAATCATCTAAAGAACCTTTTGTGCAATGAAAAGATTCCATGGAATGGAACCACAGATTCTAATAAAGAACCTTCAATTTTAAGAGTGAAAGAGACTTTGGCTACGTTCACACTGTCAGTCCAAATCCTATTATTTGTGTATCTGACTGGACTGTTTACACCTGGTCACTTCATGTGTTTTCTCTGATCGGATAGCTATCTGATCGTGGAAAAAACCAGGTGAAAATGCCCTCCGGAACACATTCGAGACGGATTTAAATCCGATCGCTCTAACCACTTCAGGAGGTGGTCTGGGCCGCATTCCAGATGAAACTGAACAAGACTTTCGTTTTCTGGGATATCTGCACTGGTTTCTATGGCAATGACGTTTGAGTCATTGAGGGATCGCAACATGGAGGGAATACAGATGCAAAACAGATGTTGCCTTATTTACAACATGACACTGTGTAGCTGCCGCGCGCTGGATTACTGTGTTATGATGATGAGGCTGGTATGAGCGGCTTTATTCCGTGCTGTCGTCTCCACCGGTCTCAAAACATGTCTCCGTTATATTGTCATTTTCTGCCCATCCGGCACTTTGCAACAACACAACCTTGTTTCTGCAGCAACTTTCAGCATGTTTCCTATAACAACGTCTGATGTTTCTGTTTCATGTAGCTTGCGAAAGTCACATAAACCACGCGAAATCCGATCAGAGCGGTCAGACTGAAACGGATCTCCAGAAAAGCAATTTTAACGGGATTTCAAACCACAAATGAATGTAGCTCGAAATGGATTTGTAAAAATTGCATTTCATGTTATTTTTGGCCGTTCAGACTTGCTAAATCTAAATCTATCCGGATATGCACAAAAATCAGATTTGGACTGACAGTCTGAACGTAGCCAAAGTGACTACAAATTTGTTGCAAATTCACTCTAATGCTGCATCCCAATTTGCATACTATCCGCCCTAAATAGTATTTGAAAATTTGTGTTTCCCAAATCGTAGTAAGATACACGGATGGTCTACTTTTTCCAGTTAGAATCCGAAGTGCAGATCCATGCAATGGCTAATATTGCCCACAACCCACTGCACATTGGATGATGGTTCGATTAGAACCACAAACAAGAGTAAAGTGTTTAAAAACGGTTAAAAAAATGAAGGTAGAGCAGAGAGGCATACGATGCATTCATGCAATGTCGTAATTACGAGATTCAAACTTGTAAAAAGCGTTCACATCCTCAGGAAACTTGCAAATGCAACCTGTATACTGGGAATTTTCTGAGAGCTCCTATAGCTTCAAGTAGAACGTCACGTGTTGTCATCTTTGTCATCTATTACCGAAATTACAACATGGCGTGAACACAACATTAGATAAAGGGGACTGAGTGATTAATAACGAGGACTTTATATATAGGAAGACGGTGCATTCCGATTATTTATGAATGGGAGAAAGCCCAAAATGGCGAATAAGCCCCGCCTTCTAAATGAAAGAGCCAATCGTTGATTAGTAAAATCATCGTGTCACTGCAGCTGCCGTTAGAAGCTCCGGTTGCCAGTGCTGTGAGACGCGCGTTTAGGATTGCGCATTAGCTTTGTCCAGGCTGAAAAATGCAGTTTTTGTCATGATTCAAGCGTTTAGAAACTAAATTTATGAGACAGTTGTTGTCAGATTTCATTGGTTATTTCAAATATGAAATTTAATTGTGAGCTTGGCGAACAGTTTTGGAGAATTTGATGTTTCCCAATTCAAAGAGATAGGAGCTGCCTTTGCATGACCAAGAGGTGTTTCAAAGATGGCCGCCGAGTGAAAGGACTTGTCTTAAAGGGACTTTGTTAATAATCAGTATCTAACCTGATGAAAAAAATTATTATTCAATGTTATCCACATTATATTTCATCTGCAACGTTATGCAAACACATGAGGAGATTCTCCGCATTAAAGACCTACGACCGGCAGATTTTTCTGCAATACGGTAGAAATTAAATTAAGTTGAATTTGGCGGATTTTAACTGTGACAGGATGATTGACAGGGCAGTTTAAACGGTGACAGGATGCACGTAAAGCTTGCCTACTCTTCTGCTACACACTCAAAAGTATGTACTTTTTCTTCAAAAAACAGCACATACTTTTAGGGTGTAGGATAGACCTTGTGTAGCCCCGCCCCTTTTCAGCGCTTCGTTCTGTCCTCCGGTTTGTATTTCCACAGCATGAAGGTAAGATCTTACAGATTTATGAATGAAACGCTCGTTTTAAAATCTTCCTGTTCTACTGACATATGTTATGACATCCGCTTCAAACAAGTAGTTGAATTGGGGCACAGCATAAATCTGTGACCTTTGACCCCTCTCACCGGAGCACTGCATCCCCTGTCTGAAGAGGCCCTTGAGCAGCCGGAAGCAGTACTGGCAGACGGTGGGTTTGGTGTAGGTGTGAATGTGGAAGGTGTGAGGAACACGCGGCCGTCTCTCCTTCCCCTCAGAAACCCCCACACACACCGGCACATCGACCCAGGACGGCGGCCGAGAGCGCGACGGTTTCGTCATGCTGATCTGATGGACAACACAAACATGTTCAGGGGGCATTTCAAACAGCTCACAGAAACACGAGTGTTTGGTTTGGACGCTCACCTCCTCCAGGCTTCCACCCGTGTGATTGGAGAGCGACGGGGCTCGCGGCCGTCCCGGGGGAAACAGAGACAGACTCGGGCCACATCGGCGAAACACGCGAGAGCAGTCGTTGGGCAACTTGAACGCACAGCGCTTGTGGAAGTCTAGACCGCAGCCTGCAGAAAGTCACAGTAAAACGTCAATATTCTGAAAGACATTTTATTGCATTTTAAGTATTTCCCGCAGTCATAACGTCACAGTTAAATAATATTATGCATTAAAACTAATACATTAAAACTAATTTATAAAATGTATAAATAATATAATTTATATAATAAATAATACACTTAAATATGAATATTAAGTCATAAACAAACACATAAATAAACAAATAAGCAATATAAAAAAACATTAAACAAAAAAAACTAAAATCCTAATTAAATATTTATAAATAATGTAATTTATACTGTAAATATCAAATAAGAAATACCATGTATAAATAATAAACAAACAAATAAGCAATTAAGCAATATAGTATGTAAATATTCTGTATAATTATACTTTGCCCCAGCCAAAAAAAAGTCACTGTTTGTATTTAAATTGGCAAATGCTTAAGAGTCAATGATTGGATCATGTTCTATGTTTGGCAACAGTTCTTCTAACCCTAACTGATGGAGTGTGTAGCTTTTCATTTCTTAAACAACCATGTAGAAAGACACATCATGGCCATATTCCAGGATGACAATGTCAAGATTCATCAGCTCAAACTGTGAAAGAATGGTTGGGAGGGAGCATGAAGAATCATGTTCACACATGAATCGACACCTCTGAGTCCAGAAGTGTTTGGGATGTGCTGGAGGAGACTTTACAGAGTGCTGGACTCTTGCATTGTCAATACATGATCTATAACATCACAACATTTATTTCCATCAAGATGTGCATACACTTTTGGTCAAGATCTTGTATTGACAATGCAATGCAGTTTAATGAAAATAATGAAATGAAAAGTTACACAATCCATTAATTAGGGTTGGAAGAACTGTTGCCAAACATATAACATGCTAGAAACATAATAATCACTGCAATAATGATTTTAAGCATTTTCCTATTTAAATCCAAACAGCGACTTTTTTCCCAGTGTATATACAGTATATATATGTGGCGAAGTTGTACCTTCACATTTCAGGCCCTGTCGGATGAGGCCCCATAACATCTCACCACAGTAGTGACAAAACGTAGGTGTGCGATACGATTGGACGACTAAGGAATGTGGGCGGTACTTTGTCTTGGTCACTGAAGCCGTGCCTAGAGGGATCAAAGTGATTGACAACTGTCAACATCATCTGTATGGAGTGTGTGTGCATGTGTGTGTGTGTGTGTTCATGTTTTTCTATCCCGGTGAGGACTTCAACCTGAATGCACACAGACTCATGAGGACTCGTGTCACTGTTGAGACCTAAATTAATGAGGAAACCGCTTATAAATCATACAGAATGAGTTTTTTTGAAAATGTAAAAATGCAGAAAGGTTTGTTTAGGGGTAGGGTTAGTGTGTGTGTGTGTGTGCATGTGTGTGTGTGTGTGTGTGAGAGAGAGAGTGAGTGAGTGAGAGAGAGATGGGTTAGGGGTAGGGTTAGTGTGTGTGTGTCTGTGAGAGAGAGTGAGTGAGAGAGAGATGGGTTAGGGGTAGGGTTAGTGTGTGTGTGTGTGTGAGAGAGAGTGTGAGTGAGAGAGAGAGATGGGTTAGAGGTAGGGTTAGTGTGTGTGTGTGTGTGAGAGAGAGTGAGTGAGAGAGAGATGGGTTAGGGGTAGGGTTAGTGTGTGTGTGTGTGTGAGAGAGAGAGAGAGAGTGAGTGAGTGAGAGAGAGATGGGTTAGGGGTAGGGTTAGTGTGTGTGTGTGTGTGAGAGAGAGTGAGTGAGAGAGAGATGGGTTAGGGGTAGGGTTAGTGTGTGTGTGTGTGTGAGAGAGAGTGTGAGTGAGAGAGAGAGATGGGTTAGGGGTAGGGTTAGTGTGAGGGGAGAGAATGTACAGTTTGTACAGTATAAAAACCATTATGTCTATGGAGAGTCCCCACAAAGATAGAGAACCAGACATGTGTG
Organism: Coreius guichenoti; assembly: GCA_039654105.1. NCBI lineage: Eukaryota > Metazoa > Chordata > Actinopteri > Cypriniformes > Gobionidae > Coreius > Coreius guichenoti. The sequence goes on from CM077168.1 coordinate 52,421,914, forward strand.
AGTGTCTGTGTGAGTGAGTGTGTGTCTGTGTGTCTCTGTGTGTGTGTCTCTGTGTAAGTGTGTGTCTGTGTGAGTGTGTGTCTCTGTGAGTGTGCGTGTCTCTGTGTCTGTGTGTCTCTCTGTCTGTGTGTGTGTGTGTGTGTGTCTGTGTAAGTGTGTGTCTGTGTCTGTGTGACTGTGCGTGTGTCTGTGTGTGTCTCTGTGTAAGTGTGTGTCTGTGTGAGTGTGTGTCTGTGTGAGTGTGCGTGTGTGTGTCTGTGTGTGTGTCTCTGTGTAAGTGTGTGTCTGTGTGAGTGTGTGTCTCTGTGAGTGTGCGTGTCTGTGTGTCTCTGTGAGTGTGCGTGTGTCTGTGTGTGTGTCTCTGTGTGTGTGTGTCTGCGTCTCTGTGTCTGTGTGTGTGTCTCTGTGTAAGTGTGTGTCTCTGTGAGTGTGCGTGTCTGTGTGTCTCTGTGTCTGTGTGAGTGTGCGTGTGTCTGTGTGTGTGTCTCTGAGAGTTTGTGTGTTGACTGACCAGCAAGCACGACCTCCACGAGATCTCCGTCACGTATGTCATGTTTTTCCGTGAGTCTGTATAAGATCTGCTCAGTGTTCGGCTCGTGTCTGAATAACAGCAGCTTCTCCTCCAGACCATTGACACTGCACTCTGGGGCCTTAGAGAACACACACACACACACACACACACACACACACACACACACACACACACACACACACACACACACACACACACACACACACTTAACTTACTGAAGTGCTGCACACTTCCACAATTACTGTCAACAATTACTTATTATACTTACATAATTGTAAGTACAATAAAATCATCATATAAATAAACAGAAACACAATCATAACAAGAAAATACTGTTAAACATCACAATGAAACAAAAGTCATAGATAGACAGATAGACGGACGGACGGACGGATAGACACTTCTACCACATTTTATATTTTAAACATAATGTTGTCCATTTACGAACCTTTAAGTTGGTTTTAAGAGGTTTGGCCCTCACAAATACAGCAAACAGCTGCAGCATCTCATGCTGGAGACAATCAAACACTCAAAAACGACTCACACACACTGTGTGACAGACCGTTGAGTATAGAAACTCTTCATCTGATCATCTAATCACACACACATGCTGGACACAACACTACATGAGCAAACACGGTGAGATCATGCTGATCAACACCTCACGAGAGAGTGAAAGTGGGTCAGATCTCGCTGGCACTGCAGCGGCTGAACATCTGCTTCATGCTCACGCTATGTCTTTTAAATGTCAATCAATTTAAATAAAACGGATGTGAGTCAAACTGAGACTCTGAACTCGATCCGAAAACATTTAGAAAACATGAATTGTATTAAACACATAAACAACATGAATTGTACTAAAAGAACAGATTTGAATTGCAGCACTAGGGGGCAGTGTTTAAATGACAGCACTAAAACTGTGGGATTAGTGCTTTTTGGGGGGTATATGGTACAATAATAATGCAATTTTTTTTTTTTACATTTACATTTACTTAAGTAGACAACATGAATTGTATTAACTCACTGACCAGGTATTTTAGTTAACAATATTGAGACTACATCACAGACTTGAGTCCTTTTATAGGGCCAATATAAAATTGCTAAAATAAATAACTAGCATTATTTTATTTATTATTGATGTGAATTGCAGCAATTTTTTTTTAAACATCTACTAAGTAGAAAACATGAATTGTATCAAATGACCAAATTTTTTAGTTGACAATATTGAGACTTGAGTGCTGTTATGGCGCTAAAATAAATGGTGACACTTTAGTTTAGGGTCCAATTCTCACTATGAACTAGTTGCTTATCAGCATGCTTATTACTAGGATATTGGCTGTTTATTAGCACTTATAAAGCACATATTAATGCCTTATTCTGCATGACCATATTCTACATCCCTTAATCCTACCCAATTCCTATTAATAAGCAGTTTTAATGAAGCAAAAGTCATACTTAATAGTTAGTTAATAGTGAGAATTGGACCCTAAACTAAAGTGTGACCATTAAATAAATACATATTATTTATAATATTATAAATCGGGGTAGTGATCAGTGTTGGGAAAAGTTACTTTTAAAATTAATGCATTACAATATTGAGCTACTCCCTAAAAAAAGTAACTAATTGTATTACTTAGTTACTTTTTTATAGAAAGTAATCCGTTACATTACTTTTGCTTTATATTTTCTCATCTGGGCTGGGCTTGTTTATTTTTAATAACACAAAAATGTTCTAGTTTCGGCAAATGTGAAGGCCCTTTCACACCAAAAGTGAAATGAATAAGCCTCAGGCTGAAGGAAATGCAAATTCACATCTAAATAGTAGAGGGCGCAGTTTACATAACTCACGTTACTTGTAACACGTTACTTCCAAAATTCAATGACAGCATTAAAAGCGGTGAAATTACAGTGTTTTTTAATCATCTCAAGAACTTTGGAAATGCCATATAGTATTACTTCATTAGTTCAATACCACAGTATTCACTGCTTTATTGCACCGCCATGTGAGAGCCCTTCCACATCAGCTTCAAACACAAAATCAACTTCCTGTTTGAGACTGAACACAGACAAGAACCTCAACACACGCTCAAAATGCATTTCCGTCGCACCCCATCAGTCCTCAGGCTGGTCAGAGTGTGGCTTTGATGTGGTGGTATTACTGCATGCAGGTGTGAGGCGTTTACCTCATTTTCAGATCATTAGAGCTTTCTGGAAGCACTCGGGATGATGCATCTGAAGGTAAAGCATGGGATGTGCACCACAGCGCACTGCAGATAATGCAGTATAGGCTACAGTACGCATGCAATATTCAGCAGGGGGTTTTCAACCTTTTTCAGAACTCTTGATGGATATTAAGATGAACTATTTTTCACAAAAACCCAAAAATAATTTGGGTAAGATCACAGACGTGGAGATCATTTTGAAGACCCCTAAATGTAATTTGCCAAAGTCTGCAGTTTGCAACCAGAGCACACCGTATGCAATTCATAGTTTTCGGTCACGTGACTGGCATGGAGAACTGAAGGGCAAAACATACACAGAAGAACTTCAGCTTCCATCGGTTTTCAAACCAAAAGAATAAAAACAAAGATATGTGAACAAAGTGCAAGATCTGGGCACTTGTGATCATATGCAGCACCAGCTGCAGTATTTTAATCGCTAAAACAAGATAAAAATGTATTTTTTTTTTTTTTATGGAATATTGCAGTATTTATTATAAATAATTTATCTGTGCACATTATAATTTTGTTTTAATTCACGTGCCCTCGTAATCTTTAGCTCTTTCCAAGCCAGTGTACTTGTTTTAAAAAGGTGCCAGCCTTAAGATTTATATATATATGTATATACACAAACCCGATTCCAAAAAAGTTGGGACACCGTACAAATTGTGAATAAAAAAGGAATGCAATAATTTACAAATCTCATAAACTTATATTTTATTCACAATAGAATATAGATAACATATCAAATGTTGAAAGTGAGACATTTTGAAATGTCATGCCAAATATTGGCTCATTTTGGATTTCATGAGAGCTACACATTCCAAAAAAGTTGGGACAGGTAGCAATAAGAGGCCGGAAAAGTTAAATGTACATATAAGGAACAGCTGGAGGACCAATTTGCAACTTATTAGGTCAATTGGCAACATGATTGGGTATAAAAAGAGCCTCTCAGAGTGGCAGTGTCTCTCAGAAGTCAAGATGGGCAGAGGATCACCAATTCCCCCAATGCTGCGGCGAAAAATAGTGGAGCAATATCAGAAAGGAGTTTCTCAGAGAAAAATTGCAAAGAGTTTGAAGTTATCATCATCTACAGTGCATAATATCATCCAAAGATTCAGAGAATCTGGAACAATCTCTGTGCGTAAGGGTCAAGGCCGGAAAACCATACTGGATGCCCGTGATCTTCGGGCCCTTAGACGGCACTGCATCACATACAGGAATGCTACTGTAATGGAAATCACAACATGGGCTCAGGAATACTTCCAGAAAACATTGTTTGTAGAATTGAGGAAAAAAATAAGGAATTTAATCCATTTTGGAATAAGGCTGTAACATAACAAAATGTGGAAAAAGTGAAGCGCTGTGAATACTTTCCGGATGCACTGTATATATTCATTCTAGCTTCATGCATTCTTTTTTTAATCAACACCTGAATGTGGGTATGTTTCATTAAAAAAAGCAACATTTTGAACAAAAGCTGAGAAAATTGCGTTTTTGACCAAGACTACGTCTGGATCGGATTTAGAACAATGATCAAAACATGGAGTAGATGGAGTCCATCAACCCCCCAAAGCTTCACAGTCCTATAACTCGTCCTGGGTCGACATTTCATTCGGTAACATTTATATGCTGTTTAATGTTTGATGATCGAGTTATTTTACATGCGCGTCAGCAATGCTTCTATCGCTTGCGTCTGCTTCTTCTTCACCTACGTTTCGATCAAAAGATCCTGTACTCTTTCAGAAGATGCGCAATAGCGCCCACTACCGTACAACAGTGAAAACATAGTTTGCCAGTAAATTACCTCGATGGCGGGAAAGAGTTCATCAAAATCCCCTCCCTCTTGCAGTGACATCTCTTCTCTGATGACGAGGGCGGGGCAACCTGTCACTCACATGAGATCCACCAATAGCAAACCACAACCATCCAATCAATTCCCATCTACAAAATCAAGCCCCGCCCTACATTTGTTCTTGTTCAAGAAGCCGTTTCACTCAGATATACATCACAATAGTGAAGAAAAGACTTTCATTTCATGCTGACTTTACAATGAAAAACGCTTTCGTGGCTGAATGGCTAATGGCTCAAATTCAATACACACCTTATTGATGATGAGCCCAGAATATGAACCCAGCGTGCTAAATCGCACATTAAACTTTTCTTTATTATGGTTTTCCATGGGGGAAACATTGTGTGAGAGTCCATTATTACATTTTTCGCATTTTTGGAGCCTTGGTGTGCCGACTTTTTTCTGTTTTTTATTACTTCCTTTGTCGAGAACCCAACTTGAGCATTCTTGAACATTTATCATTGCATATGATTCCACATAGTATTTATAGAAAAAATTAAATACTGTGAAGTATGCAGTGAGCATTAAGCTAGCAATCTAGTCCGAACACACGTGTAGGCTATATGAGCATGTTGTGTGTACATGACGTTATATGAGAGCGGTGTTCGTGTGTGTGTGTGTATATGGGAGATCACTCCATAAGAAATGTTAGTGTGTGTGTGATGATCCTGTCCCACTTCAGTGGAAACTGTACCATAAAAAGGTCAAGCAGAGAAATAGGTGTCTGTGCATGTGTGTGTGTGTGTGTGTGCACGCGCATGCATGTGTGTGTGTTAGGGGAAGAGTCTGTGGTTGGAAAGTTACAGGCAGAGGCTGTGAACCACAGCGGACAAACAGAGAGGCGGCCGGAGGGGGAGAGATGCTGAAGGAGGGCTGTGTGTTTGTGTGAATGTTTTAGTAGCACCTAATTCTGTGGTGTCTTCACACACACTCCATTTAACTTCCCCTTCTTTCATGAATCTTTGTAGAACAAACAGGCGTAAATTCTTCAAATTATTTTTATAGCCAAAGCAATTACCATATATTACTACATAGGCTTATACCAACAGCCTAGAAACCACCCTGAACAGCCTGACAAAATGCGTCTCTGAAAATGGTAAGATTCTCAAACACAATATAGACAGATAACATCTGCAGATTATTGAATTATGATCGTTCATTCACTTCGCAGCCTGTCAAAGGCAAACCAAGACTGCAGGAATCTATCATGAACCAATCATTGTTCAAAATGGAAATGTTTTGAAAATACTAAAGGCAATCTGCAGGTCAAGTCGTGCTAACGTTCTTCTTTAAAGCTGAAAGGCTATGAAAAGGTACTTTTGTTGTTGGAGAGAGAGACAATACAGTCCATTCTTGACCTTTTGACTGAGGGAAGCAGCCTTGACTGAAGTCATTGTCAGTAATGTGTGTTTGTTAGTGTGGGTGTTTGACTGACACTGCATGAATGCACAATAATGTATGGGAATAGTTCTAAAAATGAAAATTCTCTCATCAATTATTCATGATGTTACCCTGGGTTGACGTTCTTATTCGCGGTGTCAATGTCACTGATTGGACGAACACCGCACGCGATTTGTTTACATAAAGGCTGTATCATTGCGCATCCTCACATCATATATTGCAGTAGGGTACGATTTTTCAGACTATAAAGGTAAATTAAACTATCTCTTCTTCACTCCAATTGTCGCTCTCTCTCACAATTCGACATTTTCCCCCTCAAAAGCTTAAACTACTGTTTAAATACAACGCGCGGTCTCCGTGACTGTCCACAGCATGTGAATATGAGGCACGTGATTGGATGTCGGTTGCTCAGCAGCTGTAACTAATGGTGCGTTCAAGTCTTCCTGTGAATTTCGTATTTACGAGTTGGGAAGTCGTGTTCATGGCGTCATATGCGTTCAGTCATTTTCGTCGCTGTAAGATGGCGGTATACCTTCTCTTATACCGCCTTCACTTGCTATCGGAAATGTCCTACTTCCCACTTCTGAAGTTGTGATTAGGAGCTCATTCAATTTTTTTAACCAGGAAATTAATACGATAATTCCGATAGCACGTGAAGGCAGCATAAATTACACAAAAATACAGAAAGGTTTTTTTTAACTCTACTTCTTGAAAAACGTAGAACAAATAACGTGTGTTTTGCCTTTTAATTAGTTTATAAAAGCCACTGTAAACTTTATTGTATATTACAATGCTATCATATTTTGTGCAGGCAATTAGCTTACTTCGGTGTAAATAGAAAAGCCTGCAACTTCTAAACACCTAAGTATTGTGGTATTCTGCCATGTTTCTCACTGACTCGCCCCCAACTCGTATCGGGGCTTAAAGAAAATCCCAGGCTTCCCACTTGTATTTACGACATTGTGTTGGTGTTCATCATAAATACGGTCTTTCTGACATGACTTGAACGGATCATAAGGGGCCGTTCACACAAAATGCATTTTTCCCATTCACTGCTCTACTTTTCCACTGTTTGCCAATGTAAACACGTGCTAGATGGACATCTTTAACTGTTGGGTTAGAGACTTTTTTTTAGCTTTTAACTTGAGTGCCGCATTTTTAGAACGCCTTCTCAGGCGTGAGATGCTGGAAAAGACGTGAGCGCAACGGTTAAAGTCAGCATGAAATTAAATATTTTCCCTATTTATTTTGTTAGTGCACACTAGTCTTGTGGTAAACAATTAATTCATGCACGTTAATCTTCCTAATCTTTAATCAAAATCTGAAAATGTACTTCCCCTCTGGAATGGCCTTCCTTCTTAGATGACGTCAGTTTGAAGGCTTAGGTAGAACATCCCCTCCAACTGTTAAACTGCATCCGAAATCGAATACTTCCCTACTATATAGTATGCGAAAAACAGTACACCAAATTAGTAGTATGTCGGAATACAAAGTATTCGAAAAACAGTAGGTGAAAAGTCCCTGGATGACCTACTTCCGGCGAGATTCTGAAGTGTGCATTCGATGGACACTTTACTATCCCATGAGGCCACGGGAGAGGATTTATGAATGGAGGTGAAGCGACGCAACTGACGCTGGTAGGTCACATGACAGTAACAACATGGCAGATATAGTACATCCAGATTTCATGCATACTACCCATATTCATACTATATACAGCGTACGTTTTTAACGGTCGTTAAGTAAATTCAAATTAAAATGGAGTACCTACTTAGACAGTATGCGATTTCGGACACAGCGTCAGTCTGCTGCTTTGACAAGCTGAATGGAACGGCTACTTTTCCAGATCCAATAAATTCCCAGAGGGAAAGAACAAGCCACGCCCTCTATTTTTCTCATGCAAGGTTCCGTTTCACTCGGAAAACACATCACAATACTGAAGTCAAGTCAGTCGCATATCCCAGTTCACTCAGACTTTAAAGACATCCGTTTAGCACGTTAACACTGAAAAATGCTAACCCCGCTGCTAAATTACAAGTGTGAAACGTCACTTTACCCAGGGGTTAAGTGCAGTCCGAAAAGACCTAAAGCTATTGTAAAGGCCCGTTCACACCAAGGACGATAAAGATAACGATAAAGATATAGTTCTAAAAATCATTCTCAATATTAAAGAATAGTAGAGTCCACACCACAGCTATAATGATAACAGCACAGAGAAACGATATCATTGGAATCACTTTCAGAACGATTTTATCCAGCGCATGAACAATAAAAACATTGACAGCCAATCAGAATCCATCCTGCTGTAGCGAGCTCAAGCATTGATGGTCAACACATGCTTAGAATAAACAGAACGATATTGTCCGCTGGTGTGAATGCTAATATAGTTATCGTTCTTGATGTGAACGGGCCTTAAGTCTTGTATTATAAATGCACAAGCTCCTTTTATAATGCTTTTTGTGCTTGACTGCCCCATTTGCTCATTTGTTGTATGGAAGTCATACAGGTTTGGAGTAAATAATGACAATTTTAATTTAGCCTACTATTTCTGAGTGAAGTTAACATCACATGCTCGATCAAAACATTAAATGTTGAGGTTGCACAGTACCTTTCTCTCAATGATTTCTGCTGCGAGATGCTTGGCCAGCTGGAAGCCGAGGCGTCCCTCAGGGATCTGTACCTCCTCTTTGAGGAGCCCGATCTGAAAGTGGATGCGCATGGGCCCCGTCACGGTGTATTCGGGCCCCATGGACAGCAGAGAGAAAGAACCTGAGAGAAAGAGAAGAGGTCATCCTCAGATCAAACTCGGTTCCTTCAGACGTTCACCGGTTCAGACTTACCTGCACCAAGTCTTCCTGTTCTTTAAACTGCCGTGTAATTGCACATTTGTTTTATAGTGTATAACTAATGGTTAAAAAATATCATCATCAGAAAGTCCTTAAGATCTTAGGAAGAAAAGGGCCACAAAGAAGAGGCTCCTTCAAGCTTAAGGCATCAACTGAATTGACCTGCCTTTGTTAACATTAAGATTAAACCTTAATATAGTCATGCTCCAAAAGAGGAACTTACCAGAGACATGGCTGCTGATGTCAACGCTTTTTGGGCGTAGGGTTGTGTTGGCAGCCATTTTCTTTACATTGGTGAATTCGAACTAGCACATTTCACCGACCTGTTTCAGACGCTGCTGTTGCTGCTCTGGTTTCCTCATGTGAGGGCTTCGGCAGTCAAAAGACAGGCAGCAGAGACAGGAAGTTGACACTTAAACTTCAGCGTTTCTGCATGTGACATGAGTGGGTCTGCAGAGCTGCCCATCAAACACAGCGCATCAAACGTTATCTGATGAACTTTAAAGCGGTTGGAAACAGAGCAATTGTGGCAGTGCAGGGGTCAATATCGCTTTAGTGTACAAAGGGACTAATTTCAGTTTAATGCTGTGCAAATGTGCATTAAATCACCGAACTGTGTGTCGTGTGCTGCACAGAGATCCAATGTCAAACTCTGATTTTAAAACAAACCCTTTAAAACAAACAATTGCCCCAGTTGTTGACTATCAAAGTCAGGTGATCTAACGCTCTGAGCTGCAGAACAATATTATTACTCTCAAACTTGGCAATGATGTACTAAAAACAGAAAATCTTTTCCTTTGAGATTTTCCTGTATAGACAACAACGTTGTCAAAACGATCCCCGTTCACACAGATCTGCGAAAACGATTAAAACGCTGTATTCTGCTGCCAGGCCAGTAGATGGCGATGCCATTTTGTAAAGAAACACTACACACCTATAGACTGAACACGTGATACGCATGACCTCACTGTTTTCACAGATTCAAGTTTTTGTAGTTTACACGGAAGAGGATAACAGTATCGTCTTCAAAAACTTCCCGTTTTCAAAAGTTTGTGTTTCAGGCCCTCAAAACATTAACAGCGCATAACATTTATTCTGTTTTTAGTTGAAAATGGTGTCATGTAAATGGACCCTTAGGGCATTTTCAGACCTGTAGATTGTTTGCTTTGTTCCGAAACAGGGACTTAATTTGTTACAATGTTGCATTTTCCACTTGGTTCGGTTCGCTTTCTCAAGGCAACATTTCAAAGCATAACAAAATGTGTTTATGCAAGTCACATGTGAGTAAAACTGTCCTCTTATTGGTCAGAGTTTCCTCTGCGTCATCCATCAAGATGATTGACAAGTTCGCTATTGGGGCTTATCTGGAAGTGTTGACAGACACACACAAACACTATACGAATGTAGCCGTCTTCCCTACATTATTATATAGCCTATATAATGTAGTTAGAGTGGGAAGCAAGGCTTCGGACCGCATTCTTGCAATGCACGGAGAAGAGCAATTAAACATTTTAAGATGAAGAGGCGCTCTTTGGTGCGAACTGCTAAAACTAATGTGCTTAGTCACATTAGTGCTCACTGCTGCTTTTTATATAATAAATTTGCCATTATGAATTATGATCGATGGGTCGACTGCTTTCTCCAGAGATCGTTTTCAATCGGGCCGGGACCACCTCGTTCAGGCGATCTCGGAGCGATTGTTTTGTTGCGGATCTGCCGTGTTCACATATGCCTAAACGAACCAAACGAGCCAGGTGCTGCTCCAATAGTGAATGTAACGAAGGGTCCGTTTACACGACACCGTTTTCAAATAAAAACTGAAAACTTTTTGTGTTATGGCCGTTCATTTACATGACAACAGCGTTTTGGGGCCTGAAATGCAAACTTTTGAAAACGGGATTCAAAGTTTTTGAAAACGATACCGTTATCGTCTCCGTGTAAACTACAAAAACGCGAATTTGTGAAAACTGTGAGTCCATGCGCATCACGTGTTTACTCAATCTATAGGCGCGTAGTTTCTCTTTACAAAGTGACATCGCCATCTACTGGCCTGGCAGCAGAAAAAAGCGTTTTTAGATGTTTTCGCAGATCCGTGTGAATGGGGAACGTTTTGACAATGTTGTCTGTACAGGAAAAACTTTTCCATTTTTATTACATCGTTGTCGTGTAAACATACCCTAAATTTACTCCTCTAAAATATTTACCCCTGTGGTTCCTAAGGTGTTATAGATAGATGGATAAATGGACACAGACAATACACAATATATACTGTTATATATTTTTGATAGATCACCATGTACACACAATATTTAGTGTTATATATATATTTGGACAGATAGACGGATATGCTTTAAAGGGTTAGTTCACCCAAAGTGAATATTGTGTCATTTACTCACCCTCATGTTGTTCAAAACCTGCAGAGTTTTTCTTCTGTTGAACACAAAAGAAAATATTTTGAGGAATGTCGTCAACCAAACAGTTGATGCTAGCCATTGACTTCTATAGTATTTTATTCCCCTATGGAAGTCAATGGGGCCCATCAACTGTCTGGTTACCAATATTCTTCAAAACATCTTCTTAAACTGTCAAGCTAGCATAATAAAGAAGACACACGAACACATTCATTTGGTTTGAAAAGCAGTTTATTCCGAACCTTTTATTAAAACATACATTAGGTTGGCCCCTTCACAAGTGAAACGCATCTCTGAGGAAGGACGTTGGGCGGCGCGGCTACTTTCTACAGAGCTGGTAGACGTTTCCCTTCACAGCTGATCTGGGTACAAAGGGTTTTTTCTATAACGCTACGATTTCTGAACAAGACAGGGGGCGCTGTTCAGAGATCACTGCAGGGCAACTTGTGTAACTGCAGCACAATCTAACCAGTGAGGCGTACATTACATGTGGTGAGAGGAAGGCATCACAAATCATCAGTAATCATGACAAACAGGACAGCCAAAGGTGGGCTCACATTCATATGTGGTGTAAACACGGAAACTACACACCTGTGTCTGTGTGAGTATAAACAAGTGCGTGTTTTTGTAGTTGTGAGTCAAAAAATTTGTATTTTACAATCAATAGTGACATTCGTATCTTTAGCTCCAATTCCTTCATTTCTCCTGATATTTTTTCATCACTTTATTTTCTCTCTTCACTCAAGCTCTTTCTAGAAGCCCTATTTTTGTTCATCTTAACAAAACGCAATTATTAAAATGAACCCATTGGTAACATTTTGCAATACATTCTGTTCGAGTAAATCTCACTAAACTAAGCAAAAGCATGCCTGTGTTATATTTCACCCAAAAACCATAAGAAAAGAAATGTATGAAATTTGAGAATTATAGAATTAAGATTTTTTTTTTACTTTAAAGACCATTACGATGTTTAGCATTATGACATTAAGGACAAGCAAACACATTTCATTTAAATTCTTATTACGGTAACACAAAATTACTGCACAATGTGAAATAACTGCTATATTTCAATGAATTATTTATTCATTATGGCATTATTTGTTGTACTGCCTTTAATTTATGCTGATTTATGGCAGTAAATCATTACAGTAAGAAGAATTTGGGAGGAAATGTGCTTAACTGTGCTGACAATAATGTGACAATGCAAAGATGGTGGTCCTATTTTCTTTATGCAAAATATAATTGCATATGATTTTAGGTGAAATATGAGTCAGACATTTATTCATGAGATTCACCCGCTTGTATGGCTGGATCCAAAAGCTAGTGTCGTCTGTGCATTCAGAGATCATCATCATCATCGCTCTGATGAACACAGAAGAAAAATCACTCAAATAAACCCAATATCAAACACACACACACATCTTAATGATAAAAAGGGTAACAGAGTCACATAAAGGCTCAAACGTTTACGTACACAAAGACATTTGTTGTTCCTGTAAGGATATTTAATAATTAATCAACATGAAATGGAAAAGATAAAACAAAAACAGGTGGAATTGTCTGTTTTAGACACCGCTATGATTCATATGTTGTTCTGGCGGCTAGACGATCATGTAAAATGAAAAACACGTCACATTATAAGCTGATGGAAAATTCCAGTTATATCCGTTTGGCCTTTTCCACCACCTCATCAGATCTAGGACAGAGGGATGGGGTTCTTCAGATAAAACAAATGAGCGTTTGAATTATGATTCTAGATTTGCCCCGAACCCCTAATAAATAAGAGCTCTACCTCAAATCAGCCTTCAGATTATAAAGCAGAATCCTTCACTGTACCGTTCAACACGTTTTCCAGTCGCTCCAGGACAAATATCCACCTACACTGTAAACGAAATCCTTGTGCGCTAATTTTGCAAAACAAAACCTTAAATAATTTAAATCATTATATACATAAAACTCAGAAGGCAAAAGTGAGGTCGTACCAGTCAGTGCTCATCCGTCTCTGACCTCTACGTTCATATTTTTCATAAGTGCAATATAGTTTTTGCACCATTTCAACTTGGTGAGGTCGTTTTGTGAAAGGAGTTAGCATGTATGATTTTTCTGTTTTCTAAATGGCAAACCCATATCGGCAATCCCAGCGAAAATATATGCTTTGTACAGACAGTATTACTTTATCGTTGTATTCTAAACTACGCAATTTTGATGCCATGCTATGACGTAATTTTACCACTGAATGTCTCTAGAGCAGATCGTCTGCCTGTGGTCTAGTAGGTGATAGCGTGCTACATTGCGCTATATCTTTTATATTTGCGTTCGTTGAGTGTGGCTAATGGAAAAGCAGATGGACGTAACCCGGATTATGCAAGCGATGTGAAACTAAAAGACATATTTTTGCTTTTAAGACCTTTTTCTTAGGAAAACGTTTTGAGTAAGGATCATTTAATGACATTTTTCGATTCAAGTAGGTAGCAAACAGCCTCTCCGTTTGGCCTTTTCCACGTCTAGACGCAGTTTTCTAACTGATCAGAGAGCTGCGTCTGGTCAGGTCCACATTACTAGCGCTCAGTCCCCTGGATTCTGACAGGCCGCTGTTAGATTCCTGAAGAGAGACACACACACACACACACACACACACACACACAATTGGTATCATGTAACATAATACAATGGTAAAACACATACATTTTAAACACTTTAAAAGGTGCAGTAAGCGATTTCTGAAAAATGTTTTTGAAAGTGGATTGGACCAAGCCAATCAGCAGTAGGGGGCGAGTCCACTCATGATAGGGAAGGAGAGAGAGTAAGCCAATCAGCAGTAGAGGGTGTCTCCATTCATGATAGTGGAGAAGAGAGAGTAAGCCAATCAGCAGTAGGGGGCGAGTCCACGTATGATAGTGGAGAAGAGAGAGTAAGCCAATCAGCAGTAGGGGGCGTGTCCACTTATGATAGTGGAGAAGAGAGAGTAAGCCAGTCAGCAGTAGGGGGCGTGTCCACTTGATAAGGGAGGAGAGAGAGTGAGCCAATCAGCAGTAGGGGGCGTGTCCACTCATGATAGTGGAGAAGAGAGAGTAAGCCAATCAGCAGTAGGGGGCGAGTCCACTTATGGTAGTGGGGAAGAGAGAGTAAGCCAATCAGCATTAGGGGGCATGTCCACTTATGATAAGGGAGGAGAAAGAGTGAGCCAATCAGCAGTAGGGGGCGTGTCCACTTATGATAGTGGAGAAGAGAGAGTAAGCCAGTCAGCAGTAGGGGGCGTGTCCACTTGATAAGGGAGGAGAGAGAGTGAGCCAATCAGCAGTAGGGGGCATGGCCACTCATGATAGTGGAGAAGAGAGAGTAAGCCAATCAGCAGTAGGGGGCGTGTCCACTCATAATAGTGGAGAAGAGAGAGTGAGCCAATCAACAGTAGGGGACGTGTCCACTCATGATGGGGGAGAGTGAGCCAATCAGCAGTAGGAGGCGTGTCCACTCATGATAGTGAAGGAGAGAGTGAACCAATCAGCAGTAGGGGACGTGTCCACTCATGATGGGAGAGGAGAGAGAGAGAGCCAATCAGCAGTAGGGGACGTGTCCACTCATGATGGGGGAGAGTGAGCCAATCAGCAGTAGGAGGCGTGTCCACTCATGATAGTGAAGGAGAGAGTGAACCAATCAGCAGTAGGGGGCGTGTCCACTCATGATGGGAGAGGAGAGAGAGAGAGCCAATCAGCAGTAGTTCTGTTCTTCCTTAGTCATCTTCGCTTTGTTTTTCATAAAGCATTATTTTGCTTCGCTTCTGCTATGATGTTTCTGCTATCATGTTTGTGCATTTTGGGGTGGAGCAGTGAAGGGAGGGGTGTATTTGTTTGGGTTGATTTCAAATATCAACAGTATTTCTCAGAAATCGCTTACTGCACCTTTAAGTGTGAGTGAATATTCACTGCAAAAAGTCAAAATCTTAATATATGTTCTTAATCTTACTGTGAACATGCTATTCTAAAGTACAGAGTGCCAGTGTCCATCAAAATGCTTTTTATATCTTTATATCACTGCATTAATGCAAATTTGATCTGTATTATCAGATGCCCTTGCATTAAAGCACATGCATGACTTGGAGTGACTTTGCTTTTGGTTTTGTCTGCTCATCTCTTATGCTCATCAAGGCTAGACTGGGTAAACCCAGCCTGATATACCAGCGATTTTGGTTTCGCCCTGCAGCTCAGGCTGGAAACCTGTACATTAATTTATCCTGCTTCTGTTACACATTTGCAGGAACCAATCACAGACTGGCTTATCCACCTGGCGCGCTATTGGCGGGTTTAACACAATGACGGATAGAGAAGCGATAGATCGATGCCCGTTGATCACGCCTCTTGTGGTCTGATTGGTTGAAGGACTATCCAATTGCGTACAGAGTCATTTGAACTATGCGCGTTGATCACGCCTCTTGTGTTCTGATTGGTTGAAGGACTATCCAATGCGTACAGAGTCATTTGAACTATGCTCGTTGATCACGCCTCTTGTGCAGTAGAAAATACAGAGCAGACTCCCCAGACTAATGTTCAATCTTAAAAGATTGAGCTTGGTCTGGTGATAGCCAGACAACATCAAGGCTGTGTTTGATCAAAAATACATTAAAAAACAGTAATATTCTGAAATATTATTGCAATTAAAAACAACTTTTTTCTATTGTAATATATAGTAAAATGTAATTTATTCCTGTGATCAAAGCTGAGTTTTCAGCATCATTACTCCAGTCTTCAGTGTCACATGATCCTTCAGAAATCATTCTCATATGATGATTTGATGCTCAAGAAACATTTCTGATTATTATCAATGTGGAAAACAGCTTCATATTTTTGTAAAAACTGACATTTTTTTCAGGATTTCATGATGAATATAAAGTTTTTTTTTTAAAAAAAACAGCATTTATTTGGAATATAAATCTTTTGTAACATAATAAATGTCTTTATCACTTTTGATCAATTTAATGCATCCTTGCTGAATAAACATATTAATTTCTTTCAATATAAATAAGTGTATGCACGCATGAAAACATACCTGTGAGGTTTCTTCTACGCTCTTGTTGAGGAAATTTAAGGAGCTTGCCCTCTTCATCCTTTTGAACCAAACAAAAACACCAGTTCAAACGGGATCATATCAGAGCAGTCGGGTGTCAGATGTTTGTCAGGTCTTCTGGAGAAGATCATCCCTGAAGTGTTGTGGTTTAATCTCACCCGGGGTTGCGTGGCTCCTGTGGGCCGCTGCCCTGCAGTTTCTTCACCAGCATCTCGCTGCTGCGGCGCAGGGCTTCACGAATCTTCCCGAACGAGCCGCTCCTGCGCAGGGCGCCGTTGCCATCCTGTGCCCAGAAAACATGAACATGAAATTTTGCACTTTTATCCACTACATGAGCTCATTTCAAACTTGATGCCTGCTACAGGTCTCAAAATAGTTGGCACGGGGGCAACAAATGGCTGAAAAAGCAAGAAATTTTGAAAAGATTCAGCTAGGAGAACATCTAGCAACTGATATCAGGTCTGTAACATGATTAGCTATAATAGGGATGTCTTAGGCCCCGTCCACACGGAGACGCGTTTAGCTGTATGCGTAAAAATGTTGTATCGTTTCGTCCACATGGATCCAGCGTTTTGGGAGCCTGAAACCGCCATTTTTTGAAACCGGTTCCCAGAGTGGATAAATCTGAAAACGACACCCTTGCGTTTTCGTGTGTACAGCCAATCCGTATATTCTGTGAAACAGTGATGTCATCACCCCACGTCTCACGCATGCTCCAACTCTTCTTCTCCGTTTTTAGTGTATCTCTGTGGCAGAATTACAGCGCCACATACTGGTCTGGCATGTATACTACATCGTTTTGAGTCAGTATCAGTGGTTTCATGTGTACGCAGATATTTCTGGAGACGAGGAAAAAAAAAAAGATCGGATAGGGAAAGCTCTGGCTTCGTGTGGATGTGGCCTTAGAGAGGCAGAGTCTCTCAGAAGTAAAGATGGTCAGAGGCTCTCCAATCTGTGAAAGAGTGCGTAAAAGATTGTGGAATACTTTAAAAACAATGTTCCTCAACGTCAAATTGCAAAGGCTTTGGAAATCTCATCATCTACAGTTCATAACATCAAAAGATTCAGAGAAACTGGAGAAATCTCTGTGCGTAAGGGACAAGGCCGAAGACCTTTATTGGATGCCCGTGGTCTTCGGGCCCTCAGACGACGCTGCATCACTCATCGGCATGATTGTGTCAATGACATTACTAAATGGGCCCAGGAATACTTCCAGAAACCACTGTCGGTGAACACAATCCGCCATACCATCTGCAGATGCCAACTAAAGCTCTATCATGCAAAAAGGAAGCCATATGTGAACATGGTCCAGATGCGCCGTTGTGTCCTGTGGGCCAAGGCTCATTTAAAATGGACTGTTTCAAAGTGGAAAAGTGTTCTATGGTCAGACGAGTCCAAATTTGACATTCTTGTTGGAAATCATGGACGCCGTGTCCTCCGGGCTAAAGAGGACGGAGACCTTCCAGCGTGTTATCAGCGTTCAGTTCAAAAGCCAGCATCTCTGATGGTATGAGGGTGCATAAGTGCATACGGTATGAATGCTGAAAGGTATATAAAGGTTTTAGAGCAACATATGCTCCCCTCCAGACGACGTCTATTTCAGGAAAGGCCTTGTGTATTTCAGCAGGACAATGCAAAACCACATACTGCAGCTGTTACAACAGCATGGCTTCGTCGTAAAAGAGTCCGGGTGCTGGATTGGCCTGCCTGCAGTCCAGATCTTTCACCTATACAGAACATTTGGCGCATCATTAAACGCAAAAAAAAACGTCAAAGACGACCACGAACTCTTCAGCAGCTGGAAACCTATATCAGGCAAGAATGGGACCAAATTCAAAACACTAAAAACTCCAGAAACTCATAACCTCGATGCCCAGACGTCTTCAAACTGTTTTGAAAAGAAGAGGAGATGCTACACCATGGTAAACATGCCTCCATCCCAACTTTTTTGAGACCATCAAGTTTGAAATGAGCTCATTTAGTGGATAAGTGTAAAATTTCTCAGTTTAAACACTGATGTTATCTATGTTCTACTGTGAATAAAATATTGGCTCATGTGATTTGAAAGTATTTTTGTTTTCATTTTATTCAAATTAAAAAAACGTCCCAACATTTCCGGAATTCGGGTTGTACATTAGATTATATAACATTTTAAAATACTCATAATCAGTAGGGCTGGACCAGAATATTCGAATATTCGTTCAGTGGGTTGGTATTCGATTTTCAATTTTGGGATTCTAATACATATATTTTTTTTTTTTTCCTTTTCCCTCGAAACGGTTCTCATTCGCGCTTGAATATGTTTATACTATAAAATCTGGCGAAATACAATACTAAAATAATTTTTTTTTTTTTACAATTATCTTATAGCCTAGCCGTTTTAATAGGATGGACAGTTGAATAGGAACCCAACCTCGTTATACTTAATAAACATATTTGCTGCTTCTTAGCCTAAGTGTTCCCTGCAACTGGAGTATATTCTCCGTCTAGAGCGCACAACTGCATGAGCTTAAATGCCTGAGCTTGCATTTTGGGTTAAGCTGCGTTCGTTTGACATTGTGGAAAATAGAATAATAGAATTAAAATGTATTAGCCTTTTTACCCATTAGGGATGTGACGGTGAGAAAATTTCCCCTCACCATCACATTACTGTGCGTGTGCACTGTGCGGCTGTGAACGAATGACCGTGCGCATTTTACTTTTGGTTTAGAATCAACGCCAATTTGGGGGCAGGTTGCTTGAATGGTGGGTTCATTAGCCTATTATTATTAAATGAAAAACACAACAACAAAACAGTACAATGACAAACTCACTTAAATAGGCGCTTTAACATTTCGTGTTGAGACCAAATCTTCCGCCGTCATCTTGTCATTCTACTCCTCACTCTCTGATGTATGAAATCTGACTCCTTCTGTTGGTCTGTGCTGCGACTTCGGCAGACACGTTCAGTTTTTATTTGTGGTGTCTGTTCTCTAACTGAACTAAATTATTTTATTACTATAAAAAAAAAAATCAAACCGACGGTGGGGGGGGGGGGGGGGGGGCGGTGCCGCGGTGGGCAAGTGATGTAACTGGTGTTATGCGTATTGTAGCAAGCATATTACCCGTTATAATTATCAATCTAAATGAATCTACTGCGAAATATAGGAGCTTGTTACTGGGACGTAACAGACCGGTGTGTTTTGTATCACTAGTGCAGTGTCCGTTCTCTGAGCATATAAGCCCTGCCCGCGTGAGGCGCGCCGCTTCTCCAGATTCCTGCCTTTATTAGAGAGAAGAATATGTTCAGCCCCCTCCCGCCGAAGCTTCGAATATTCAGTGTTGATTACTACTGAAGCTTCAAAGCTCAAAAAATGATATTCGGACCAGCCCTAGTAATCAGACTACAGTTAATTTTCTTTTATTGATTACATGTTATTCTCACAATGGCAGTAAATTATTCATAATTTATTTATCCTCCCTACAACAAATTTTTTTATCTTTTAAATGTTCTAAAGTTTTCTGCTTATATCGTTCAGAAGCTCTTCCAGGTTTGTGGAATCGCACACACAGCCACTCGTCATGTGACAATCACTGAAAACTGAGCAAAACACAGCATTTGATCACTGGATTTACAGAAATCATTTCACTTTTAAGAAGTGTTTTGTCAACATTGCAATATTGCATATCTAATCAGCTCCTGACAAACACATTAATTCTTATTTGAATTATCACTATATTATATAATATACTAATAACCATGTATTACTGTCTTCAAATGGCTTTTGTCTTTCAAACACATTAAAATGAACAAGTTACTGTAAAAGCTGCACAATGGCATCGCTCTTTACAACGTCGGACACATAGCGGTAATTAATATGATTAGCCTTTTGATTGACTACGTTGCTTTATTTACGGATATAACAAGACACACGGGCGAGTGACGTACGCAATTTCACGTGGAAAGCATCCCAACAGGTCTAAAACAAACACTTATAACAGGCTTACCATAGTGAATCAGGGTAAGACAAAAACACGCTTTAGAAGAAGGATTGATGATGTATTGATTCATTTAAATTTGTTAATTTTGAACCAAAAAGAAGTTACAGTGCACCTTTATTAGCTTTTCACTATCATTTAATAGCTTTTCATTAATAATAACAACAACTACTATTATTAATAACTGAGAATCAATAATAATTGATAAGAACTGAGCAGAAAATCCTCATATCAGAATGATTTCTGAAGGATCATGTGACACTGAAGACTGGAGTAATGATGCTGAAAATTCAGCTTTGATCACAGGAATACATTAAATTTTAATATGTATTACAATAAAAAAAGTATATAAATACACAAACAAAGGATTAAAGCTTCACTGACCCCGCTCCACTCAGCTTCGTCACCATCACAGTCTCCTCGGGTTGCTCCGGGGCCGTTTACTCCGTCCCGGCTCTGACGTCTGTCCCCTCCAGCACAGCCTCCGTCCTTCAGCAGCTCCACCACTTTACTCTGATTGATCGCATCAATACCCTGCCAGTGAGGTGACTTTATTAGCTTTTGCGCTGTTGTGATATTTCTAGTGATGTCAGAAGGGTTGTTATAGTTCACTGAAACTTAAACTAAAACTAAACATTTTTGTTGTAGGAGAAAATGACACGGCTAAAAACATTCATCAACATAATTAGGGGCCAAGCATGAAGGTGTGTATGCACCTATTGTAATCCTTAGTGTTCTTATCCTTCCGCTCTTGAGCCTATGGCAGTCCACAGAACCATTTGTGGGAAAGTTATGCAATTTGGCACACAGATAGGAGGAGAGTCTGACCACTAACCACAGCAATTTTGTAGTCTCTAACTCAATCCCTCTAGCGCCACCAACTGTCCAAAGTTTCACTCACTTTTATCCTAATAACTTTTGAAACATAAGGGCTAAAAAACAATCTTTTTTCTCTCTGATTCCTTGGCTCAAGACGATTTGATTGCACCCTATGACACCATTTTCAGTAATGAAAACTTTTCCGCCATTTTGAATTTTCTGAAAAACCTACTTTTTCCAACTCCTCCGAGGCTGTTGCTCCAATTTTCACAAAAATTGAACCAGATCATCTTCAGACCATGCAGACAAAAATGTATGGACTTCAAGTTGATTTGTCAAACCGTTCTCGAACAACGTGCGAATGAATTCGACGAAGGGCACACCAAAATGAACGTGAGGCTATATCTCCGCAACGCTTTAGAGTATTCTGACCAAACTTGGTGTGCGTTATGACAACCATGACCTGAGGGTACCTGCACAGTTTCGGCACAGTGCCACCTAGTGCTTAGGAGATATCTCTTTAGATTCAGTGCATGCTGTGTCGAACGATAATTTTCCCATGTCGGCCATTTTGAATTTTGACGTAAAATGCGATATTTTACAAACACATTGGCATATCATTACGAAACTCGGTACGTGTCTTTGGCACCATGCTCTAAAGGTATTCAAACTTTCGGAACAGTGCCACCTTATGGTCAAAAGTTATAATGAAATTTCCAAAAATGCTAATAACATTTGATTAAATCAACCTATTGTAATGAAACTGGTCTTAACAGACTCCATGGGTCATGCCAAGAACATAGATACCAATTTTGCCATAGTTGGTCGAACTTCCTGTCCGCCATTTTGATTCTTTAAAAACCTACTTTTTCTGACTTATCCTAGACTATTTGTCCGATTTACACCAAAATCGAATCGTATCATCTTTATACCAGTTATTAAAGTTATGGATTTCTTGTCAATAGACAAAACCGTTTTCGTATACCGCATCAACAAATATGATGGCATGATGCCAAAACAACTGAGTCTCTATCGCTGCAATGCTTTGACATATTGACACCAGACTTTGGATGCGTCACTGTCACCTTACTCTGACCACACCACATCAATTTAGTCACAGCGCCACCTATTAGTCGAAAGTGATTAACCATTAAATCATATCACCAGTGAATGAATTTACAATTTTTCCTAAAATGATCTTGTATATCTTGTATTAATATGTCTTTAATTGCTCATTGTTACAGTTGGTCTGATGCTCCTAGCCATGCTGGCATGACTTATAGTGCCTTCTTTGTGCTTGACCCCTTAATGGCTGCTTATATTTCTTCTATACTTCTATAGTGGCTTCTATATTGGCTTCTATATTTATATCTATATGTATTATTACAATTATATTCCTCAGCTAACAATTGAAAATGCATTCCAAATAATATAATACAAATACAAAAATACATACAAACAAGATACAGTATAGGTATTACATCTAAACTAAACATCTAAGAAAAATAAATTAGTCATTAAGGTATTCTTAACAACTCTCATAAACCTTCTCTTTCTGTATGAGTCATTTGCACAGGAACTCGATCTCATAAGTCAAGCATCAGGTAGGAAATCCGTGTGTGTGTGTGTGTGTTTGTACCTGTTTGCGGTTCTTGGTCGCACACTCCTCCAGCGTCTCGGCAGCCTCCATTTTGCCCTGTCTGCGGTAGAGAGCGCCCAGACTCTTCAGCGTGGTGTTCACAGTGGGGCTGCATGAGAGAAACATCCAGACACATTCAACAGAAGAAACACTGACTATGTTTACATGCACCCTCATAATGCCATTATAATGAGATTTAAGCAATATTGTGATTAAACTTCGCCTCATAATAAACAATACTTTGATCAAGTTGATGCGATTAAGCTCATAATCGTAGCATTCATAATCGTAGTAAAACGTGGCTTATGTTGATTTTAATCACAAACAGGCATCTAAACACTTTAAATCACATCTATTCCACTCTGACCAAGTGCGCGTGTGCATTTTTGGGGTGCTGAAGCAACTGAGTTCATGTTGACATAATTTTGAGATATGAATATAATGCAGTATTTTGATAGTCGAAAACATTGAAAACACATCGAAACCATTTAGGCATTGCACCGAAAAGATGACTGAGGCCGGATACCAAAGAACCGGCGAACAAATCTGTGTGCACTGGAAGAGCTTGGCCAGTAACGTACACTATATTGCCAAAAGTATTGGGACACCCCTCCAAATCATTGAGTTCAGGTGTTCCAATCACGTCCATGGCCACAGGTGTATAAAATCAAGCACTAGGCATGCAGACGCTTCTACAAACATTTGTGAAAGAATGGGTCGCTCTCAGGAGCTCAGTGAACTCAAGCGTGGTACCGTGATAGGTTGCCACCAGTGCAATAAGTCCATTCGTGAAATTTCCTCAGTACTAAATATTCCACGTCAACTGTTAGTGGTATTATAACAAAGTGGAAGCAATTGGGAACAACAGCAACTCAGCCATGAAGTGGTAGGCCACGTAAAATCACAGAGCGGGGTCAGCGCATGCTGAGGTGCACAGTGCACAGAAGTCGCCAACTTTCTGCAGAGTCAATAGCTACAGACCTCCAAACTTCGTGTGCCCTTCAGATTAGCTCAAGAGCAGTGCGTAGAGAGATTCATGGAATGGGTTTCCATGGCCGAGCAGCTCATCCAAGCCTTACATCACCAAGTGCAATGCAAAGCGTGGGATGCAGTGGGGTAAAGCACGCCGCCACTGGACTCTAGAGCAGTGGAGACGTGTTCTCTGGAGTGACCAATCACGCTTCTGTGTCTGGCAATCCGATGGACGAGTCTGGGTTTGGCGGTGCCAGGAGAACGGTACTTGCCTGACTGCATTGTGCCAAGTATAAAGTTTGGTGGAGGGGGGATTATGGTGTGGGGTTGTTTTTCAGGGGTTGGGCTTGGCCCCTTAGTTCCAGTGAAAGGAACTCTTAATGCTTCAGCATATCAAGACATTTTGGACAATTTCATGCTCCCAACTTTGTGGGAACAGTTTGGGGACGGCCCCTTCCTGTTCCAACATGACTGCGCACCAGTGCACAAAGCAAGGTCCATAAAGACATGGATGAGCGAGTTTGGTGTGGAGGAACTTGACTGGCCTGCACAGAGTCCTGACCTCAACCCGATAGAACACCTTTGGGATAAATTAGAGCGGAGACTGAGAGCCAGGCCTTCTCGTCCAACATCAGTGCCTGACCTCACAAATGTGCTTCTAGAAGAATGGTCAAATATTCCCATAAACACACTCCTAAACCTTGTGGAAAGCCTTCCCAGAAGAGTTGAAGCTGTTATAGCTGCAAAGGGAGGGCCAACTCCATATTAAACCCTATGGATGCCATTAAAGTTCATGTGCATGTAAAGGCAGGCGTCCCAAAACTTTTGGCAATATAGTGTATGTGAGTTCATCATTTGTGCTGTGCACTGGGGTATGTGAATAATGGCGGTAAAAATAACCACAATTCTTACAGAATAAATCAGAATTCTGTCTTGACAACTCTCAGAGTGTTTGGCATAGTAATGGACATGACAATGTTGTGTTTGGTCTTGGTGGAATAGATCCGCTACGCTGCTGTTGTTTATCTTTCTTAAGTCCTTACTCTGATGAGTGGAAACAAATCACATGTAAACGCAGCCATTGATTCCTCCACACTTTGATACCCATAATCCTCTGAGGGCACCTGCACACTCACCTGTCCACTTTGCAGGCTTTGTACCAGCTGCCATACTCTCTGTAAGGACCCGAGTCCTTCCTCTTCCCCTGAAATGACCATCAGACAAACTGATTTTACATTCTTTTCATCTCTACAACATTCTGAAACTAAATCATCTTAAATAAAATGAATTGAGAACAAAAATATGAAAATTGGTAAAATAAATAAATAAATAAATTTTATATAATTTATTTATGACGGCCAGGCTAAATTGCTGTTTATATAAAAAAATTAATTAGATACATTTTGTTTATTGCTTGTTTATTATTGTACAAAAGCAATGTTATATTGCTTACATATTTTTAATATAGAGAAGCTTATTAATATGGGTAAATGGATATAAGCATAACGAATTATATGAATATGAATTATACTAGTTTGGGGTAAGATTATTATAATTTTATTTTATTTTATTTATTTATTTCCTTTTATTGAGAAAAAAATAGCAAATTAACAAAACATAGTAGCTTATACAAGGCAAGTGATCAGTGACACATACACATATAGAAGATAGAAAAACAAAAAAATAAAGAGAAAAAAACAACAACAACAACAACAACAAAAAAAAAAAACAGCTAAATATAAATATAGTGATGTATGCAGGTACATTGGTAAGTTTAAGCAATGGGATATTTTACTTATATAGATATAGATAGAGGCAATTTGAGACAATCATAGTAATAGATTTGAGATAGAAGTAGTATTCATATAAAAAATAATAACAATAATAATAGTAGTAGTAGTAGTGGTGGTAGTAGTAGTAGTAATAGCTCTAATATTCATGATAATAATAGTAGGAGTAGTGGTAGCATTAGTAATTTATAATAATAGTAATAATAATAATAATAATAATAATAATGTTTAGACCAGTCAATAAAATTATTGTAGAAATACACTATTGTCTAGGTCTGGGAGCCGCTCTACCACTGCCAGTGAGCGCAACCAACAGACCCAACCCAAACTTGTGAATGATAGTGTAAAATTGTATAAATGTGAATGTAAATTTAAATAAATGTATACCAATATGTAAATAAAGCCTGTAATACCTTGCTCTCCTCTCTCTCCTCTGCATGCATCCAGATTGGCTTGTTATCATCTAAGGGAAAAATGTCATAAGCAATATAGCAAAAACAGGCATTTTTGTGATTTATTCTATATTATTAAATGCTTTTGTGTTTCTAGCATTTTATTCTCCATTGACATCAGATACTGAGTGGCTAGTCTTCTTTTATTTACAATGATTAGCTTGTTGAAGCTTTTAGGAACAGCAAGTGGATGTTTGATGATAATCCTAAGCGTCTGATTGGTTTAAAGAGCTGTGATGTACAACAGATGGCCGCAGTGAACAAGATTAGACAAAACCTCTGAAAGATCATCAAACACCTCACTGTGATTCGCTCACCATCTCATCCTGACAAAAACTGTTAATGAAGATGCAAAAAACCCCAATCCATTCTTAGAAAAACAATTTACATAAAATAAGAATATATGACTGATTTCCATGCATGCATAATTAAAGCAACATTTAAAACATCTTCCTGAAATGTGTTTCATGAGCAGTACGTACTGTTGACCGATCCGAACTCTTTCTCATGCGCGCGGGTCAGAATCTCCTTGTAAAGCGTCTCGGCGTCTTTGAATTTGCCCTGTTTCAGATAACACGTCGCCTGTGGAGGAAACAAGATCACAATCGAAGAGCTTCAGGCAGAATAACGCTCTCTGGTTTTCAGACGCTTCGCATCAAAATTCACCCAGAGGGTTCTCTGTTTCTCTTTGTCAGTTTCTCAGACAAAAGATGATAATGATCTTTATTGACCTTGAATGTGTACTTTCTACAATAGGAGCACATGATATATTAGCAATATAAATAGGAAGTACAGATTTATTCTGTTTGCTCTCAACATAAAAATACTCTTATTTGTTCATATGTTGTGTTGAGAGAATTTTCTCTTCTTGTGTAATATACAGTATGAAATAAAAATTCTATATTTTGTTGGCAATAATTCATCACGATGATATTTGGCCTTTAACGGAAGTGCCTTGAAACGTGCAGCATTATTCAGTGTGTTGATGTAATTTCCACTGAAACAGGAAGACAGGGCGGGACTTATCAAACAGCTCCTCCCCTTTTTAAAAACAGCCAATAGCGTTTAGTTTATATCACAGCTCATCCAGAGCCGCTGAGCTCGGTAAAGCCCCAGCTTCCTCCTTATCTCTAACCATTTCTCCTCCAGATCTCCAACATATCGCTTTAAAATACAGCATTCTGTGCAGAATTCAAACGGGTCCGATACGTTTTCTGGTCTCTGCCGACTCGATCACATGATCCGCTCTGTGCTCTCGTGTCTCTGGACTGGAGCTGTGGCGGTTCACGGGACACTAACATGAAACCAGACTTCATTCGCCCCAATGGAAAGCATATTTACACTGTCTGACTCGTTCCCTATCCCCTATATAGTGCACTATGTGCCATTCACCATGGAGAAAACAGTAAATGTGTGAACAAATGACCGATTTCAGCCGCAGCTTCAGTGTCTATTTAATGTAGGGGCGGAGCTTTAGATTCTAGAGAGTGTTTGATTGGACAGAAAATCTGATGAGAAGCTGAAGAGTGATGTCATCAAAATCATTGATCCTTATTGGCTGAAGTGAAAGACTAAGTTTTTAACGCTTATATCTTCTAAATGTGAATTCTGTCGTTGTTTTGGAGCAACACTAGCGTATAGATAACAGTAAGGCTAACATATTCATACTAAAAGACAAAAAACTAATTGTAGACGTTGAGATTCATTTCTGTGAATCAGTTTACACAGTCCATTTCAATTAAACTCTGATTCAATGATTCATTTGCATTGTCACGAAGAAAGATCATAACAAATATATAAATATCACAACACATTGAATATCAAAAAAAAAGTTGAGCATTTCAACAAATAATGTTTGGCTATCTCGCCTCACCAGGTTGTTTTTGGTCTTGGCCACGTTGGGGTCGTCGGCGCCCAGTTTGTTCTCGTAGATCTCGAGTGCCCGGCGGTAATAATACTCCACTTCCTCATACTTGCCCTGATTCTGACACAACAGCGCCAGATTATTGAGCTGCTTCGCCACGTCAGGGTGGAATTTACCCAGAACCTGCAAACACACACACACACACGTACATATATAGATGAATAAAACAATACTGGCTAGACTAGAGCATCATGATAGAACTGAATCTTTCTACACCTTCTCGCGGATCTCCAGCGCTCTCTTGCACAGCGGCTCGGCCTCCTTGTGTTTCCCGCGCTTGCCGTACAGCACGGCGAGGTTGTTGAGCGTGGCGGCCACGGCCGGGTGATCTTTGCCCAGAGTTTTCTCTCTGATGGCCAGAGCGTCGTTCAGCAGGTGAGCCGCCTCTTTATACTTATTCTGATCCCTGGAGAAACACACGGGAAGTCATGTGACGGAGCAGTAGCACACTATATTCACATATTTTCCGAGTTTTGGAGAGCAGAAATCGTTGACCGAAACGGTGATGCTTAATTAGAGCTTCTCCGATGGCGTGTTAGTGTCTATTTCGATAAACTACAAGAAGTAAACATGTCAGCCGTGTGGAATATCAACTTCTCGTTTTTACTTTATCTTCATTTTGATGAACCGATCTTTTAGTCTAAAGTGTTTTCAGTTGATGTGTGAACACTAACTATTATTTGTAGCACCTATCATCCAATAAATCACAATATTTGTACTTCGTTACTATCAAATTCTGCCAATTTTATAACGAAATTCAAATAAATATGGTTTTGGCGCTTTTGAATGCATGAACCGATCATCTCTTCCTCTTTACTACAGTTACAGCACCAAATAAACATGAATGAACATCAGAAGGAATGATGAAAGACAAATGAAACACATGATTATTTAATTGGTTATTACATTTTATTGATTATGTCCAGCTTCGGTTTTTTGGTGAAAACTTTGGCGTTTCTGAAAAATGTCATTTCGGTGCATCACTAATATTTTCAAAATTGACCGGTTGAATAAACTGTTTTACAAGGTAATCATCTTACTTAAGGCTGGTTATAAGTTATAACTTTTTATGTCAGTTACATAAAGTAGATTTTGAATCCTAAAAGTAAGACTGATTACCGATTTTTTTTTTTCATGAGCCTTAGCCGATGACCGATACGGGCTGCCGATTTTCTTGAGCCGATATTTGGAGCCGATACTGCTTTTGCTCCCTCAATTTACATCATAAAAATGACACAATGACCATGATTATAACAAATGTTATAAGTCTCGATTTAAAAAAGGAACATTTATTGAACTACAAAAAAAAAATATTTAACAAATAGTAAAAACAGGTACAACTGCTAGTTGGTCAGACTAGTTCTTAAAGGGACAGTTCACCCAAAATTGAAAATTGTGTCATAATTTACTCACCCGTAAGTTGTTCCAAACCCTTAAGTTGTTCCAAACCTCCCGCTGAACACAAAAGATATTTTGAAGAGTATGGGTAACCAAACAGTTGACGGTAGCCATTAGGAGTGGGAATCTTTTGGTACCTCACGATTTGATTCAAATCGATTCTTGAGGTCACGATTTGATTTCGTTTCGATATATGCATAGGTTTGATTCTAGTTTACTATTTTGTGTTACTTTTCCTATTTGACCGCGATAGTTTAATAGAATTTTTTTTTTTTTAAATTAACATTAATGAAACAGATGGCAACAGTTTATGAGGCTGCTGTCCCTTTAAGAATGAATGCACGGATCTAATATACCGTTACACAGATTTTCTCTTAACTGTTTACATTCGTGTAGGACATAACAGACTGTGTTTACATGAATACTCCACATGATGTGCATTTTGACATAATTGTGTGTGTATTTGACCATTCAAGCGCAATAAGCTGTGAAAGAGAACTGAATTTGGGATCACATGCACCTAAGAGGCGGCATCCACACTAGTGATTAACCGATATATCGGCCGATATTTGCAGTTTTTTTGCGCCACAGAATCAACACCGGCCTCAACATATTGCGTTTTTTGGTGGCCGCCAAAGCGAATTTTTATCCCGCCAAAACCTTATTTGTTCGGTGAGTGATGTAGATGACTGACTGCTGCACTTGTGACAGGTCGCATGTTACTGAAAGAACGAGCAGAGAGAGAGCCCCTCCTCCGGCCGCGCGCGTGCATTCTCACCG
>CM077168.1:52456987-52466987 GCA_039654105.1 Coreius guichenoti
ATACAACCAAAACAGATCTGAAAAAGAAAAGATAATTAACGAAGAGGTGTAAAGATATCATTTAAATGATTCAAACTTGATTCCCAACTCCTCAGAATCAAAGAACTGATTCTTTTTGGGATCGACTCCCTACAGTAGTTACTGAATCTGGCTTGATAACTGAACTACAAGTTATCATTACATTCAGTGATTTTCCTTTTGAAAATCATCAAATTCATGTGTACTTTTGATTTGTATTTTTTTTTTCATTTAATGTATTATGAGTTTTTGTAATAAATGAAGACTTAAATGTAAAGAAATGTTTATTTAACATTTAATTTTTTTTTACAACATTTAATGTAATTTAAGTTATTTATGTATTATGCTGTTTATGTTATTAATTATGGTAATTATGCAAACTTTTCACACACACACACACACATACATACATACATACATATATATACATATATACATATATATATATATATATATGTATGTATATATATGTGTATATATATATATATATATATATATATATATGTGTATGTGTGTGTATATATATACACACACACATACACATATATATACACATATACACATATATATATATACATATATACATACACACACACACACATATATACATATACATATATATATATATATATATATATATATATATATATAATGTGTGTGTGTGAAAAGTTTGCGAACTTATATAAATAATTATTAAAATAAACATTTGTAGAAAGTTTGTGTATGTAATTAACATAACTAATAGCATAAGCATAATTCATAATATATGTAGAAAGTTTAAATCCATTCATCTTTATAAAAGTTAATAACATTATGAACATTCGGTGTCAATGGTATTAAAATTAAAAATTATAATTTAAATATACAAATATATGCAAATTTTCTACATGTATACACATTATTTAATATGTATATAATATGTGGGGATATATATATATATATATATATATATATATATAAAGTTTGCATCCATTCATCAAAATTATTTTAATAACATTAAAAACATTTAGTGTTAATGGTATTAAAATTGTCATGTTTTTAAATTATTTAAATTATAATTTAAATATACAAATAAATGCAAAAATTCTATTCTAGAAAATTTGCATATTGCAGTAATAAAGTATTTTATTAATTTTCAAACATAACCTCCATCATTTGTGGCGATTTCACCTGCATTTCCACCTGCGTCCAGCAGAGGCGCCGTTCGCCATTCAACACGCCTATTGACTGCAATGCAGCAACACAGCGGAGAGTCCATCAAACCACGAGATGTTCAGCTTATAAACACATCTGATCAGATCACAAACCGCGTCCTGATTCCCATGAGCCTTTACTCCAGCTGTGACAATGACTGACAGCTGCCTGGAGTAATCGGGAGAACCCTGGAAAAATCCATCAAGGTGACCCGCAGGACAACAACACAGTGCGCGCTTACTCTCCCAGACAATTACAACACCCTCAGATCTCATTCTGCACTGCGAGCAAACACAGGCCCTGCTTCGAAGTCAATATGAAACAAACAAACCTACAGGTTTTGCAATCAGCAAACACTTATTTCCATCATGTAGGCTAAACTGCCTCTCATCCTCCATCTTGTACTCTCATATAATAATGTTAGAGAATGAATAATGCATATTTGATTCATAACCCGAGAAATATTCCTTGCACCATCACTGTCTGGAAGATGAGGACAAAGTCACCAAATGCATCATAAATCCATCATGCATCATCTGGAAGGGCATTGTCTAAACAAATTATAATGTAATATTTATTTATACAAACACAAACATCTTTTGCACTATTCACATATTAAACATGAGCTATTGTTTTTAGCAGATCAGGCTAAACTTTCCCCCATTCAAACTGAAAGCAGTTTAGCATTCTATTGTATGCCCATGCACGAATGTCCCATCAAACACTAAAGCACAGATCATTTGTTTTTAAAAGACGTACCTTTTAAAATGCGCTTTTTTGGGTTGTTTTGGAATCAAGCTGAATTCGCGCGTGACTCTGATGTGATGTTATGGATTCAGACGCGTCCAAAATGCCAGACTCGCTCCAATAAAATGTTTTCAGGCGTGAATCAGACGAATCCCCCGGCGGCGCATTGGGTGGAAGATGCGCGTCCGATGCGCTTTTGTCTGTGACGCGCTCAGCAAAACAAACGCCCGTGCGCGCGATGACCCGCTTTCGCTTCGTCCATCCTTCTCGCCCCTTTCAGCTCGACAGTTGGAGGATCTTTGTGGTGAAGTGAGAGAGGATGACCACAGCAAACTGAAAATGGCTGATGTGTGTGTTTGTGCTCCCAGAATCCAAAGCCCCTGCGCGCTGACATCACTACACCCGCCCTCCCCAAACCGGGCGTGGACAGCGCTGTGTGCGCGCGCGCGCGCGAAGGCCGAATGGCTGAATATCAATATTCATAAATGGGCCACGTTTTTTTCTTCTAAAATATGCAGCTAAATATATAGTATTTTTTTAAACAAATATCCCAAAATTATCCTAGTCGGACAGATTTCAATTATAATATTTTGAGAAAACGGCCTTTAAAAATGAGTTTGTTCCTCCACTTCAGTACCACCTACATACACCAAATCTTACAGTTTTGTCCCTGTCTATATTCTGAAGGTTTTCTTCATAAATGATCCTATACAGATTATACACAGAAACATATGTTAATGTTTGTAAGAGGTTGATCTATATTGTGCATAAGTAGTAAATATACAAACCCGATTCCAAAAAAAGTTGGGACACTGTACAAATTGTGAATAAAAACAGAATGCAATGATGTGGAAGTTTCAAATTTCAATATTTTATTCAGAATACAACATAGATGACATATCAAATGTTTAAACTGAGAAAATGTATCATTTTAAGGGAAGAATAAGTTGATTTTAAATTTCATGGCATCAACACATCTCAAAAAAGTTGGGACAAGGCCATGTTTACCACTGTGTGGCATCCCCTCTTCTTTTTATAACAGTCTGCAAACGTCTGGGGACTGAGGAGACAAGTTGCTCAAGTTTAGGAATAGGAATGTTGTCCCATTCTTGTCTAATACAGGCTTCTAGTTGCTCAACTGTCTTAGGTCTTCTTTGTCGCATCTTCCTCTTTATGATGCGCCAAATGTTTTCTATGGGTGAAAGATCTGGACTGCAGGCTGGCCATTTCAGTACCCGGATCCTTCTTCTACGCAGCCATGATGTTGTAATTGATGCAGTATGTGGTCTGGCATTGTCATGTTGGAAAATGCAAGGTCTTCCCTGAAAGAGACGACGTCTGGATGGGAGCATATGTTGTT
The DNA here is from genome assembly GCA_039654105.1 of Coreius guichenoti. Taxonomy (NCBI): domain Eukaryota; kingdom Metazoa; phylum Chordata; class Actinopteri; order Cypriniformes; family Gobionidae; genus Coreius; species Coreius guichenoti. The sequence goes on from CM077168.1 coordinate 52,460,307, forward strand.
CTAGAACTTGGAGAAAACGCCTGCACTTCTGGATCATGTTTAGATATGGCTTCTTTTTTGACCTATAGAGTTTTAGCCGGCAACGGCGAATGGCACGGTGGATTGTGTTCACCGACAATGTTTTCTGGAAGTATTCCTGAGCCCATGTTGTGATTTCCATTACAGTAGCATTCCTGTATGTGATGCAGTGCCGTCTAAGGGCCCGAAGATCACGGGCATCCAGTATGGTTTTCCGGCCTTGACCCTTACGCACAGAGATTGTTCCAGATTCTCTGAATCTTTGGATGATATTATGCACTGTAGATGATGATAACTTCAAACTCTTTGCAATTTTTCTCTGAGAAACTCCTTTCTGATATTGCTCCACTATTTTTCGCCGCAGCATTGGGGGAATTGGTGATCCTCTGCCCATCTTGACTTCTGAGAGACACTGCCACTCTGAGAGGCTCTTTTTATACCCAATGATGTTGCCAATTGACCTAATAAGTTGCAAATTGGTCCTCCAGCTGTTCCTTATATGTACATTTAACTTTTCCGGCCTCTTATTGCTACCTGTCCCAACTTTTTTGGAATGTGTAGCTCTCATGAAATCCAAAATGAGCCAATATTTGGCATGACATTTCAAAATGTCTCACTTTCAACATTTGATATGTTATCTATATTCTATTGTGAATAAAATATAAGTTTATGAGATTTGTAAATTATTGCATTCCTTTTTTATTCACAATTTGTACGGTGTCCCAACTTTTTTGGAATCGGGTTTGTATGTAGCAAGACACTACAGGCAAAACCATTGTAGTTTTTTAGGCACTTAATTACAACGTCAGACTATTGGAAAGTACACTTTTAAGTGTTTATTTTAGTGCACTATCTATTTGTGTCTGTAGATTTAAATTATAATACATATTTTGAGAAAACAGGTTTTAAAAATTGAGTTTGTTCCTCCACTTCAGTACCACCTACATACACCAAATCTTATTCTGGAGGTTTTTACTGAGGGGTTTGCTCATAAATCACTCGCCTGATTTTATAGACTGATTTATGTTATTCCTAAAAAAAATATGGTGTATTTTCTGACTTATGGGGTGATGAAAACAGATATCCTGCTGTAAAAACCTTTGACTCTAGCATGTCAACAAAATGAAACAAGAACTTGGCTTTATCCAATATTCACATTTCTTTTCTGGAAATGTATGCAAATTAGTGCATTTTTAAAGTAGCCTAGATAGTGGCTCATGCATATTTAAATATTTAACAAAACTTGATACAAAACAAATGTCTTTATGTACTGTGATTATTTAGCTGGTAATGTCTATTTGTTAAACACTACTTTATTTACCCATATATGTATATTTACCCAAAAAATATATGTACAATTCTGTGTTAAACTTACCAAGTTTTTAATCTATCATAGGGAGAGCAATGTAAGTGACGAAAAATAGTTACACTGCATTAATCTGCACACCAAAAATCCACAATCTACACAAGGGAATATACAAATCAGGTGTGTTTATTAAATAAAAAAATGAATACAAGTAACACTTCCACTGTCCATAACACATCTATTGATTGACAACTCAATTATGAAAAAGCAGTACTACAAAACATGTCAAATAAAAAAATAACACAAAGGAACATGAGATCATATTACAAGCACTTTGGATATGTACAAGCATTTCTGTCTAAAGGCAAAAAGGCAAAGAGCTGAAGACTGCTAAAAGAGAATAATGCATGTGCAAAAATACTTCTCATCCACAAGCTCGGCTTCAACATCTTCCACGTCGAAATATTACCGAATTATTTACTTTACACAGAAGGCCAAATCTGCGGTTTGAACCGGAGCTTGTGGAAGTCAGGCATGTTATCTCTCCAACAGATTACACTGACAAAACGTATCTGATGAAGTGGACGAATGCCGTTCTGACTGGCTGTTGGGATAACTAGTCGACCAATCAGAACGCTGGAATTCACTTCATGTATTCTGTAGAATTTTCACGTGACAAATCAACACGGGTACATACAGAGGTACGAGGACGGGCAAAGATCGGACTCCACACAACACACGGAAAAACAGACAGTCCATGTTCGATTGACCATAATTAGTAGCGGTTTCTTTTCATTTTGAAATGAATCATTCGGAAAAATTCAGTACGTTCCCATTCCGGACTGCTCCGTAAATACTTAAAATCATACATACAAAATCACAATGTAACAGCTGACACACTTTGGCAGTGACCCTTCTTTTCTTCCCAATTTGAACTTGGTCTCCAAAATAGTTAATGTGTGTGTTTTTTTTAATCTCACAAAGCTTGTTTGAAGGTTGCTGCAAGTTTTTGTGCATTTGCTCATCATGCAAGCTTAAAACACGAACAGCAAGTGTAACAACATTACAGACAATTTGAGTAGTTTGAAATAAAATTCAGCGCGAGTTTTTCTCTTCACATACTCAACATCTATAGGGGGTCTTTTCTAGAAGGTCTCTAAGCTTTGGTGGACGAGCTGACCCTGTAAATTAATCATTTATGAACGTTTCAGATCCAATAAGGAATGATCAAAGACTCGACAGGACTGTGCAAAACCCCCTAGATATCACCGCTGACTGAAATATCACTGCAAGTGTCTTCCTACGAGCCTTAGAACTGGAGTTTAGGTCACAAAGATATTAATAAAATAAAAATGCAATTTAAACAACTATATAAAAACTGGTAAAACATTAAGAATTTATCTGCTATTTGCTATTCTTAAAATGTGGATATTTGTTCAGTAGAGCCAACATTAACAGGTTTTTTCAAAAAGCAGAGATGCATTTCATGTACAAAAATGTTTAAAATTCGCTCACAATTCAAAACAACTGCTAAAAGAAGCAGGAAGAAATAAAAATCTAATTGACCCATCTTGACTTTAATACTTCGTTGTTCTTAATACTTTTATCCACAGAAAAACTGACACTTTCATCCGAGACAACATGACAACTTACTCAGCTTAGAAAGATCCAGGTCATAAATCACCTCAAAAACCATGAAACTTAAATAATTCATAATTTTTTCCTACATTACTGCCATGGAAATTAGATCAATCATGTCTCGGATTTCTTTTTTCTGATTTTGTGGTGAAATATGACTCGGACATGTTCTTGACAGGTTTTGCGAGATTCGCCTATGTAACAATCATCGTATATTAATAATTCACCAGCAGTTCAGTTAGAAGCCGGCTGGGCGGAAAGACGCCGAATCTTGTGCCGTGACTGAAGTGAAGGACGTACTGTATAGTTAACACCACGGACTAATCAAACCAGTGACCACTACTGTCCACAAACACACACACACACACACACACACAGGTTTCACTCTAACTGTGGCACAACATCATTTCATAGATAGTTTTTTTTGTTGTTGTTTATTTTGACATTATTTTAAAACCACATTTCAGTGACGTTTTGTTAGTTGCATTACCTACCACTCACACGAATATCTCACAAATCTTCTAGACAAAATAAAACCACATTACTTTTGTAAAAGCTGCCATTAGCAGTAATTTAACAAGCTCCAGCTAGAAAATAAAGGGATGTTGTAGCTCAAAATGTACTGATCTGAGGTCAGTTCTGCTGTTTAGCTCATGGCTGCACTGCTAAAAAAAATAATCTTACTTAGTATTTTTGTGTTTGTCTTTTCCGGTACAAAAGAGCTAAACACTCATAAATCAAGATACATTTATCTGAGAAGCAAACTCACTTAAGATAAGTCTTGTTTTCAGAAAAAAATGATCAAAATTAAATGAGTTTACAGGTATGTTTTAAGCATAAAATCACTGAATTTTGAAATTTTTTATCGGGAAGTCTTATTTTCTGAAAAATGTATTAATATTAAACAAGTTTACAGATATGGTCCCATATTTTTTCTTGTTTTAAGCATTAATTTTGATAATTTTTATCGGAAAACAAGACTTAACAAAGTCTTATTTAATTTAGATGCATTTTTCAAAAAACAAGTTTACACATATGGACAGTTTTTTCTTCTTGTTTTAAGCATAAACGCACTTCATTTTGAACATTTTTATCAGGAAAACAAGACTTAATATCTTTAAGTCTTGTTTTCTAAAAAAATTATTAAAATTAAACAAGTTTACAGATATGGTCCGATATTTTGGTTTTGTTTTAAACCAGCTCACTAAATTTTCCAATTTTTAATGGAAAACAAGACTTAATACGTTAAGATTACAGATATTTTTTTCGGGCTTTAAGCATTAATTTAGATCATTTTTATCAGAAAACCACACTTAATATCTTAAATCATTTTGCTTTGCATGTAAATGTATCTTTATTTAAGAATGTTTCGATTTTTTTTTACTGGACACAAAATACAAATTAAAATGTTAAAATGTAAAATTTTTGCAGTGTGTAAATGTAGTATTTATGAATCATGTTTTACGTGGGTGTTTCATATAAGAAGCTGCTGCTTGTGCTTTGGATGAAGATATGAAGAAATGAAGGCGAGTTTAAGTGCATAGCGTTTGACAACTGACGAAGATAAAGTTCTTCCCAAACCAGTTTACAACTGTAAAAATGCACACAAGAGCCAAAAAAAGCCATAAAACGACATCCTCCCAAATTCTGCCAAATACACCGACTCTTTAACATCATAACCGGTGGCATTTTCACCTCTAACCTCGTCCAACATTAACGTTTTGATTGCTACGACTGTTCTCTTCGCTGTGAACGCACGTCATGCAATCTTTGCCGTTGCCCATGTTATCAAGGTTTCTGTTCCATAATGTTTACATTCTGATTGGCCAGAGATCTTTGGAGATTGTTTTTTGAAAAGAAATAAACCCTTAAGATGAGCTACATATTGAAGCTAAAAAGGTCACTTTCTGACACATAAAAGCATAAAATGTGTAAAAACGAATATAAAACTAAATGGGAATTGTTTATTCTAGTTAATAGAGATTAAACAATGTGACCTACGATCTGATGTCAACCTTCTGTACACCAAAGGGAACATAAAACGCCGCTGCATTAGCGACACGTGCACGAGTACACAGCGCATTATTGAACTAACATTAAAATAACGCTTGTTAACTTTGCCGGTGCATTATGGGTATTGTAGTATAAGACATGCAGGTTAGAGGTCAATAATGCAGTTCCAGATTTTCTCGGCTGGAAGGAAAAAACTAATTACGCAAAAGTTAAATAGTAAAAACTCATCAGTTGGCTGATGGGCACCTCGTAGCCCCGCCCTCAATAACTGGGTGTGGTATTGGCGTTTAACTCCGCCCTCTTATTAAAGTTTTGCGCATTTTGTAATATTCATTGGTGCTTTTTTCCTCAAATGAGACAAAAACATGTTAAATAATCTTTGTTTACAAAAAACTACCATGGTAACCAAAATTCCATAGTTGCTAAGCGACAAAGCTGCTTGCACTGTTTGAGGAAGCTCTCATATTAATTCATTTTGTAAGACTAACTGTAACTTTATCAGTGAATACAGTTACCATGGTAGATTTTAGCAAGGGTTCAACTGCATTGATTGGTGGTTAAGGGAAGCCAATGATGAAGGTGAGCAGTGATGTCATGTGATTTAAGGTGTCATGCTGAGCCGTGTCAGGTGATGTATCCAAATTTTGTGCTTGGCCCCCCATATGTGGCTCTGGGACCTTTGATAAATAAAAGTGACTAGCGCTGATAAAAGTCTATCGTACCCGCCAAAGCAAACGTCTTCAACTCCACCTACCCACCCACCAGAGACTGTCACATGAGAGTCCTGTCTCGACTACGATTGGCCAGCGCTCTGAGAGAGGCGGGGTCGGTGTGGGGTCAATGGGGTGTCGGTTGCGGGTTGAAGAGGCGGGGTTAAGTAAGTGGTCCGTCCTAGGAGGCTGGTTTGCTGTAGCCGAACAATCCCACCGGGAGGTACTTGACGTGAGTCGGCCACTGAGCGGCTAACTGGAAGAACTTCACGTCGTTCCACTCTCCTCCATCAATGGTGACTGAGAAAAGAGGGATATAGCTTTTGGTTTCTGCATTACTACCTTCACATTTAGCTGACAACGAGGTGTCGTACAGAAGGTCTGGTACCTTTCAGGATGGTCTGCTGCTGTTTGGCGGAGCAGATGAGCCGGCTGATGCCCTCGATGACCTGACTCTTAGAGTCCATCTCCTTCTCTTTAGGTTTCTTCCCCAGGAAAATAGTGGGAACTGAAGAAAAAGAGAGAGTAAGACATTATAGGGAGTATAGGGTGTCATTGATTTTTCTTTTAGGTTACACTTTATTTTAAGGTGACGTAGTTACATTGTACTTACTCAAATAAATACTGAGTAATATTAATTAACTACATACCATAGATTTACAGTAAGGGTTTGGTTTAGGGTTAGTTACTGTATTTATGCATAATTTACTGTTATTGCTATAGTAAGTACATGTAGTAACGTGTAATATAAATATATATATATATATATATATATATATATATATATATATACACACACATATACACATACATACATATACACACTATATATATATAATTATTTTTTTATTTTTTTACTTTTATTTATTTTATGTTCAATACCAATTTTATTTTCCCTTATTTTGTTTTGTTATTCACATTAGCCTGCACCTGTGTTGCATGACGAACAAAAACATTGTCTTGTACTCAAAACACAATTTGTGCTAAACTGAATAA
>CM077168.1:52474487-52479487 GCA_039654105.1 Coreius guichenoti
GTGTGTGTAAGTGTGTGTGTGAGTGTGTAGGTGTGTGTGTGTGTGAGTGTGTGTGAGTGTGTAGGTGTGTGTGTGAGAGAGAGTGTGTGAGTATGTGAGTAAGTGTGTGTCTGTTTGTGTGAGTGTAAGTGTGTGTGTGAGTGTAAGTGTGTGTGTGTGTGTGTGTGTGTGTGTGAGTAAGTGTGTGTCTGTGTGTATGAGTGTGAGTGCGTGTGTGTGTGTGCTTGTGTTTGTGTGAGTGCTTGTGAGTATGTGTGTGTTTGTGAGTGTGTGTTTATGAGTGAGTGTGTACCTGTCTGCGGCGGCTCTGACCGGTTGAACAGGTCTCTCCACGCTCCGTCCAGGAAGGCTGCGCTGTAACGGTTGTCAAGGGCACCCAGGTGCTTAGCAACAGGATGAGACCCTGAACGAGTTTAGAAGAAAGAAAAAACAAACAGAAATACTGAGAGCTGAAATTAACATTCAATGACATAAAAAATATCTATCTGTCTGTCTGTCTCTCCATCCATCTATATGTAATATAATATTATTTCTTGATGAAGTCATCAGTTGTGTTTTCTTACCCAGAGGCACGACCAGGAAGCGGATGTGATTGAGCCAATCAGACGTCTTGTTGGCCAGCTGAGTGACGAAGAACTGCAGCACCGCCCCCAGATAACTCTGAGCGCCGATCACCGCCACCTTCACCGGCCGCGGCATCGACGAGTTACAGTTACAGCTGCACACACACACACACACACACACACCGGTCCACATACTCATTCTGCTGTACTCTTATCATTCACAGTCAAAAACACCCGTTTAATATATTAAATATTTACCCCGTTAAATATTTCAATGGCAGTTTTCTTTCATTGCCCCATTGCAGAAAAGTGTCAACATATATTATTTTTTTTCCAACAGATTGTATTTTGCTAGAATGCTAAAAGGTTTGTTAGTACTCAAAGTGTGAACAGTGTGTGTGATGTGCTTTGCTCTGTCGTTCACTATTAAAGGTTTCTGACTTACAACTTCTGTATGCGTGTGAGCAGAGCCGACAGAACAGCCTGGATCTCTGCGCCGGAACACGTACACACCACAGGATGCTTCTGAACCTGCAGCTGCTCCGCAACATACTGAAACACACACACACACAGCGCTCTGCTGGTGATAGAGTTGGGTATATGCAGTACACACACTCTCGCACACACACACACACACACACACACACACACACACACACACACACACACACAGCACTCTGCTGGTGATAGAGTTGGGTATACGCAGTACACACACTCTCGCACATACACACACACACACACACACACAGCGCTCTGCTGGTGATAGAGTTGGGTATATGCAGTACACACACTCTTGCACACACACACACACACACACACACACACACATACACACACACACACACACACACAGCGCTCTGCTGGTGACATAGTTGAGTATATGCAGTACACACACTCTCGCACACACACACACACGCACGCACTCACATACACTCTCACTTACACTCTCACACTCGCACGCACACACACACACTCTCTCACACACACACACACACACACACACACACACACACACACACACACACACACACACACACACACACACACACACACACACACTCTCTCTCACACACACGCGTGTACCTGTCCTTGCCAGTCTGTGCCATTGATCAGGATGAGACTTTCAGGAAGAGCAGCGTCAGATAACAGAATCTGATTCAACTGATCATAGACGGCCTTCCTGAGGACCTGCACACACACACACACACACACACACACACACACACACACTCAGGGATGAGTCAGCAGAACATGAATAATTCACAGTGACTCTGCAGAACAAGATGAAACACTGCATTAACATTCCTTATTTAAACCACGGAAATGAATGGGAAATGTGAGAATCCCATACACACATCTTGAGAAAGACTCTGTTTACACCTGCGCTGAATACCGGGGTAAACAGTCGGGCTGGGGTCAAAATATTCATTCCTCGAGTTGAACTGATTTAGTTACTTTACTTTAATGCAATCGTGTCATAGTAAAGTGAGTGGAAGCGCTGTTACCTGTGTGCTGTGTCCGAGCTCAGGTGATCTCTCGCTGTCGGAGCTGTTGGTTCGTTCGCTCAGCGGTTTGGAGAGCTGTCGATCTTTCACAGGAGTGCATCGCTTACGGGGTGTGTGTCCTCCATCCAGCCTACAACACACACTATCGTTTCTATGTGTTTTCTGACTGTATTTCTAACCTAGCTGCACATCATGCTACTTCAATCCAGATCAAACCTGCTTGGTAAAGCTTTCAAACAGACATCATGATATTACTGTGGATGTCTAGGTGTGTGTTGGTGGTCTGACCTGGGTGACGGCATGGACTGAAGCTCATTCTTGCTGGTTTTTAAGGGTGTACGTGGTTTTTCCGCCACAGACACTGTTATACAGGGGCCGACATCAGTGAACAACTCCTGATCATTAAGTTCCTACACACACATTCAACACAAGAGCATTGAAACATACATGATTGTACATAATAACCAAAAGAATTCAAGTCAGGAAAGTGAGCATAACACACATTTGGACAGTGTGTAAACATGACTTCTTATGATTTTTGCTCAACTGTGTGTTTATACTATCTTTTTTTAAAATAAATGACATTTAGTTTGATTTTTTATATATAAATGTAAATATACACATTATATTGCCAAAAGTTTTGTGACGCCTGCCTTTACATGCACATGAACTTTAATGATATCCCATTCTTAATCCGTAGGGTTTAATATGGAGTTGGCCCACCCTTTGCAGCTATAACAGCTTCAACTCTTCTGGGAAGGCTTTCCACAAGGTTTAGGAGTGTGTTTATGGGAATTTTTGACCATTCTTCTAGAAGCACATTTGTGAGGTCAGGCACTGATGTTGGACGAGAAGGCCTGGCTCTCAGTCTCCGCTCTAATTCATCCCAAAGGTGTTCTATCGGGCTGAGGTCAGGACTCTGTGCAGGCCAGTCAAGTTCCTCCACACCAAACTCGCTCATCCATGTCTTTATGGACCTTGCTTTGTGCACTGGTGCGCAGTCATGTTGGAACAGGAAGGGGCCATCCCCAAACTGTTCCCACAAAGTTGGGAGCATGAAATTGTCCAAAATGTCTTGGTATGCTGAAGCATTAAGAGTTCCTTACACTGGAACTAAGGGGCCAAGCCCAACCCCTGAAAAACAACCCCACACCATAATCCCCCCTCCACCAAACTTTACACTTGGCACAATGCAGTCAGGCAAGTACCGTTCTCGTGGCAACCGCCAACCCCAGACTCGTGATTGGTCACTCCAGAGAACACGTCTCTACTGCTCTAGAGTCCAGTGGTGGCGTGCTTTACCCCACTGCATCCCACGCTTTGCATTGCACTTGGTGATGTAAGGCTTGGATGAGCTGCTCGGCCATGGAAACCCATTCCATGAAGCTCTCTACGCACTGTTCTTGAGCTAATCTGAAGGCCACATGAAGTTTGGAGGTCTGTAGCTATTGACTCTGCAGAAAGTTGCCGACTTCTGCGCACTGTGCACCTCAGCATGCGCTGACCCCGCTCTGTGATTTTACGTGGCCTTCCACTACGTGGCTGAGTTGCTGTTGTTCCCATCTGCTTCCACTTTGTTATAATACCACTAACAGTTGACCGTGGAATATTACACGAATGGACTTATTGCACAGGTGGCAACCTATCACGGTACCATGCTTGAATTCAATACTTTTGGCAATATAGTGTATGTATACATATAAATGTTTCTGGTGCGGCTGTGTATTTTGTGTCTCACCAGTGTGTCCGTCTCAGACAGCGGCTCGTCCAGGTTACGGCTGCGCGAGTGTTTGAGTTTATCTGACGGAGGCTGCTCCCCCTGCTGGACACACACAGGAACTACAATCACAAACACCTTACACACAAACCTACTAAATACTCACAAGCAGGGCCTAAAATTGAGCTTTCATGTCTTTTTGTGCTTGAACTGACAAATTCACAAAAAAATTATGTCAAAAAAATGTCCGTCTCGGCGAGTATCCTAGTAAACATATGGTTGTCTAAAATTAACGTAAACCGTTGAGAAAGAAAACGCATGTGTAACAGTATATTGGATCCGTGCAGCTCTTAAAGTGACAGCAGCCTAATAAACCTGCTGCTGTCTGTGTCCTTAATGTTAAAAACACTCACTGCTCTTGACTTTCTTAAATTTAATAAGGATTAATCTATGTTTAATTGATACAGTGAAGACTATGCCGTGTTATTTTATATTTGATTAGTGTACTTTTTTCAATTTCTGTACCTGAACATTTTTATTTTTTACTGGTATCTAAAATGTTGGTGTCATAACTCCCTGTTTTTGGCCAGTAATATTTATGGCAGGTAAATTTTCTTAAAGGGATAGTTCATCCAAAAATGACTCACCCTCATGTTGTTCCAAATCTGTATGAATTTCTTTCGTCTGTTGAACACAAAAGATGATATTTTAAAAAAAATGGCGTATCCAGACAGTTAATGGTAGCCATTGACTTCCATAGGATTTTTTTTCCTACTATGGAAGTCAATGGGTGCCGTCAACTGCTTGATTACCAACATTCTTTAAAACATCTTCATTTGTGATCAACAGAAGAAACTCATACAGGTTTGGAACAACTTGAGGGGGAGTAAATGATGACACAATTTTCATTTTTGGATGAATTATCCTTTTAATTAATAGATTAAATCCTCATCCTCTCCTCGCAACCTGTAACAAATCCTTCACTCGTGGGTCAAAATGACCCACAATTTTGGTTCGATTTTTTATTTTATTTACCTTTAAATTACTAGATTTTATCAATAAATAATATAATTTAAGCACTTTTTTAAAAAAAATTTTTTACTTAAAATTCAGAATAACTCTACAATGCATGCATAACCAGCTCAAATCAGTTCAAAATCTCTCACATTGGGTCAATTTGGGAGTCTCTGCAGACCTCCTGTGGAAAAAATAAAT